>JACCGJ010015405.1:0-51343 GCA_013407085.1 Atriophallophorus winterbourni | reverse complement strand
GATTGCACATCCGTTCATAAGTTTGCCCTGGTGTATAAATGAATAATCTCAAGTAATTTCCTACTCGATTCGAGAAGATCTAGATGCGTTTTAATTATGTGTATGCCTTGAATTCACTGAAAGCGCATTCGAAGTGAAAGATGAGAATATTATCCCATAATTATTGATTCAGCCGTAGTTAAGCGTGCCGGCGGCGTGATCTGCGTTCAGCAGCCAAGAGCTGTATCTGTTCATCTTCAGCTTGCAGACGACGCTTTACAACAATACCTCTAATTGAGCGGTCAGAGCAAGTTCTTCCCAACTAGCGGGGTCAATGCCAGAGCTTCATCTCTTTGCAAACATCTTGACCGGAAGTGCCCAATGGTCGACTTATGATTGCAACTCACCATAGAGTAGATCTCTCGTAATACGACCATTTTCTATTCTGTAGACGTGACCAAGCCACCGCAGGCGGCGCTGTCGTAGTAAGGTCAACATGCTCTGTAGACCAGTGTTTGAAAGCACTTCAGCTATAACCACAGTGAAATAAGCCTTACACCCGCCATTACCTGGCTTCTTACTTCGGTATGTCTTCGGCGACTTACATTACAGGGAATCACAGATTCGTGAACAGCAAGTAGAATTTCGTCCTGGTAGAGGATGTGTCGATCAGATATTCACTCTTCGCAAGCCCTAGAACATTGTCATGCTTATAGGCAGCCCACTGTAGCGATCTTTCTTGATTTTAATGGTGCTTTTGATTCGGTCGATAAGAACGTATTATTTAATAACTCATTACTCAATGGTGTCCCATAAAAGTACGTAACATTTTGTTATTGACGCTATAATGGATGCATGTAATGCAGACGTACGGACTCCGGGCATTCCTATATGGAGCACTGAGAAACTTTGATTTAGATTATGCCGACAACGTAGTTCTACTATTCGATTCCTATACGGATGCCCAGGCTACTTCAAACCGACTATGTAGCATCATACCATCCTTCGGTATGCAATTTGCTCCTTCCAAGTGTTCTGTCACAGGATATTGATCCGATCGAAACAGCGCTAAGCCTCAATAATTAGGAACTTGTGACTGTAGACTATTTTACCTATTTGGGTAGTTGTATTGTTTAAATAAGTAAATTTTAGCCCGCATTTCCAGGGCTACGGTAGCTTTTCATAACTCGAGTAATCCGTGGCTTCAAACAGGTTTGTTTCTAAAGCTCAAGGTAAAGTCTATAAGGCTACACTACGCGCGGTTTTACTGTACGGATGTGAAACCTGGACACTTAGAAAAGAAGAAATAATACGTCTTCATATCTTTGACAATCGCTGTCTCCGCACCATCGCTGGAGTTACTTTGCACCATCAGTTACGTCACGCAACTATCTGTAATAGAAACTTTGCTAGCGACATAGATATCGAAAAACAAATTAACCTGCACATACTTCTCTGGTTAGGCCACGTATTGCGAATGGGACATAATCGTTTTCCTAACGCTGGTTTTGTTTGCCACTCCCAACTCGGAATGACGTCGTTGTAAGGGTGGCCAGACTCTGACTTGTCTCAAGCAGATCAATTCTTTGACTGTTAAACTAGCTGCTTCTACCAACAGAAGAAGGAGCGAAGACGAGTGACTGGCGCCTAAAAACCAGTTCGCTTCGGGCAGATGTAGCTCGTTAGCCTGGGAGGGCATTTCATCTAAGGGAAGGAAAACCCTGATTTTAAACCCTTCGCTGCCTTGCGGGATACCCGATCGCGGGAAAGGCTTCGGGAGAAAACCTTGAGGAAAAACCTGGAACAGAGTCTGGTAGACCACCTCTTTCTGGCAACTCCCTGCTGCATTGCAGGTCGCACTTGGTTGTGCAAAGGCTAGAGAAGCTGAGTCGAACAAACGCCGAGTGGTGCTGGGGACGCCGCTTTGTACCCAAATCCCCAAGAGCCTTCATTGAAGCCGACTCATCCTCCAGGAGATAGTCGCACAAAAGTAAAGTAAAGTAAACTAGCTGCGGTTGGTGCGTTCCGTCTCACAGGTTGGGGTCTTAGATATCAAAATTAGCAATGGCTTTGTACCTTTAGTGATATGGCACAAAATCGTGTTCAGTAGCGGTCTTGTTCTAGACATCTTGGAGTGTTCAATTAATATTGTCTGTTGTCAAGTGAAGTGGCGAAGAAAGCTTGTTATGATGCATGAGAGTGAAAGCCGCAAAGAAGCTGCCATGCTGACGTTGCTCTACTCGTTCGGAACACTTGCTTGAATGCATGTTTGATTCGAGGTGTAGGCACCTCATCCCAGTGTGTCTGTGCCTAATCTTCTATAGGTTCAGTAACCTATTAGGTCCCACCCTTCCCCTTATCTTTTAGAATTTTTTAATATATCATGGTGGTATGGTATTTAAGCGCTTGTTACTTGCTACCGGTATTATGCTGTCAACGATGATGATGATCCAAGCACCGATGTGAACGTTAAATTAGTTGGTATTCACTTTATGATTGCCGTGGTTATGTTTAAGCCGCAGTACGATAAATATTTTACTTGCGCATCGACGCATTTGATTCATGTTCTCAACTTATTTTGGCCTCGTTCATTTTCGTTAGATTAACGCTAATCCATTTTTTGGCATGCAAGCGGACCAACCTACCGTGGCATTGCCTACGTAACTTTTTCCCGGTCTAACTATAGGCTGCTCAGCGGTAATGTCAAGCACATGCGGTCAATAGATTTCTACTTACTCATGCTCCCTGTTTCGACTATCACCCTTGGTTTCGCAAAGCTCATATGTCGGCCGCGAATCATTATATGCATCTGGTCTGGCCGATTGTATACTATATTCGATTGCACTTACATTAACAAAATTTATACATCTCTCTTTTACTATGCTGTATATTATTCATACATAGACCTGAATTTTTGTTTTCGATTTTTTGTTATAATGTTTTGTCTGACTTACCTTTTTTCATTATTTGGTTTCCTTAGCAAGTCTTGAACATTTACAGCTAGAAATTTCAATTTTTTTTTTCGTGCAACCTTCACTTAACATTATTTGTGATTCCTTGTGGGCCATTTAGCATTCAAACACTTTTTGCGATTTTAATTCGCAGAGTTAGAATGTACTATTTTTTCTAGGTAACCCAGGTTTGCATACTTCAAACAGTCAAGCAAACCCTTACACGATTTGCCCGGACCCAGAATTTTACTCGACTCTTTGTGTTTCACTTCTATCCTTGTTAATCGTTCAATCGCGGACACTAGCTTTCTGTGGATAATTCTTGGCTATGAAGTGAGTTGCTATATTTTGTATCTTACTTGCGTTCCAACTTACCCGCATAACCACCGATTTTGGTTATATTTTCGTTTTTAAGATAGCAGTTTGTCGTCACTTTAAACACGCAAATACTTCAACTTCACAATGTTATTCAATAAACTACTCTCCTCTCACCCTTCACTTTACCTGTTTGTTTTATATTCTGGTTGCGACATGTAATGTAAAAATGTGTCAACTTTAAAAGAATCACAGTACATACAGATTGCGGTGTACAAATCTGGAAAGTGTTCACCAAAAGTTGGTCCTTTCAACCAACCCATGTTCAATGTCGACATGGGAGTATAAATCTTCTTGTTCTCTTGTTCAACATTGTATATGCGATTGGATTTAGTCCAGAATTCGCGTAGCCATTCCACAATACCAGATTAAACAGCGGCGCGCCGATCGGTACACCATATGACATGAGCAAATAAACAATCACGTAAGGAATCCATGCCACGGCTAACAACGCAATCAATATGATCACCAAGCGTATTATCCGATATTCTCTCGCGTTTCGTGATGCGGACCTCGATGATGCTGGAGATCCGTCACACTGCGTGGCTGAAGGCTTGCTAACGTATTCCGTGCTCATCCATTTTATCTTGGTTCGTGTATCTTCGTTTGAAGTAACCATCGCATTTGATATGACTCTTCCATTCTCGATTGGCAATAATTCATACTGAGTCGGAAGCGCTTGGTATTGTGTGTTGGCTTCTAATTTCTTATCTGTCACATGTAGTTTCCGTTGACGTTTCATTAATACCACGATGCGTATGTAAACACTGATCATTAAGGTCATTGGCACGAAAAACGAACACGTCACCTGATAAATTGCGTACAACGAATTTTTATATGAAACGCACATCAGTTTTCCATAACGGTGATGTATTTCCAACATGAAACGAACCTTCTTTGCTGCTAAAACCAACGTTGGGCAGCTGGTGATTGTGGCACTCATCCAAATGAGAACGAAATATAAAGTGACGCGAATTTTTTTGTTCTGCATTCCCCTGGAATAACAATGCGGATAAGCGATAGCGATGTAACGATCTAGTGCGATGGAAGCGATTGACCAGACTGATGCGGTGTATGTGATTCGGGTGAGAATAATCCATGGAGTGCAAAGTTGTAATGGGAATGGCCAATAGCCTAGACACTCCTGACTTGCCGAGGCAGTCATACCGAAAAGAGCAATAAGAAAGTCGGTGAAAGCGAGATGTCCGACAAGTAAATTTGCCGTTGAACGTAATTGTGGTTGCTTACAAAACATGCGGACGATTAGCAAATTACTAATCATGGTCCATGCGGTTAATAGTACGAATGGTATCGCTTTGGCGATGGCCTCAGACTTTTGATGTAAACTTTCGGCGCTTGAGTTTCCCATCGGGCAGCTGAAACGATAAACGTATCACGGATGTAAGCGTCAACACTTCATAATTACCCAATGTTGAACTGACTATTCTGATAAGTTTCTTCAATGTTATCATTCGAGTATGAATTATCAAAATATGATGATATAAACTTTTCAAAAGACTTCGTGAACCAGTGATGCCTGAGTGTTCTTCGCGATATATATTTTCAAATCCCACCATTCTTCACACCCTATTTGCAATGTCTTAATGTTTATCGACAGAATAATCGCTACAATTTAACATACTTTTCATTTGGTGACATCCAGTCACTTGTTTTGCCTCGTCTGGCTTCAGCTTGTGACAACCATAGGTTGTATGGACTAACTTGGCCGGACAATGCAATCAAGAGGCAAATCAAAAGTGTTGAATCAGCGAAACTGATATTTGCACAAACGAGAAACTATGTAGACTATTAACTGCAAAGACATTGTAAGTGGTAGTCCCTATTGCAATTACCAGATGTTTACATTTAAATATTTTGGTATAGACGTTTTACCACAAGCCTTTATTATTACACCCATATTCAGTCACAAGTGAGGCTGTGAGCTTCTGTCTTATTCCATCCGCAACCCATAGATATAAGCATTAAAATTCTCTTCTTGCAAGAATTGATTCTTGCCCTCTCACGCACAGTATTTTCTGCTTTCTTGTCAAAACATAGACTGATAATCTATTGATGTAAGAACGCGTTTAATAGTATTCGTTGCCATCGTTTTCTGTCGAGGAACATTATTTTACGACGATTATTTTGGCAGGCTCTCGTTAGATTTTCGAACGTGAAGCTAAACTTTCAGTTAATTTCAACTGCCGCCCTTAATACGAGGGTAGTATTTGTGAATGTCGAAGCAGACAGGCGTTATCAATATAATATTGTATATTGACTGCAGCTGCAAGCTACGAAACCTGTTGTGATTTACACCGTGCTCTGATACTGCTTTGTAAATAGTTTTAATGTTTGTGCCTACTCGTGAGTACCAGATACATCGAATCAGCAACCGTTCACAAGATGGCTTTATGATGATTGGTGGAAATGTTGCTGCTAAATTCAGCTGCTTATGCTCGAAAGGTAAAGTCAACATAATGCTACAGCTTATTGTTTACAGGCTTTTTTGAAAACATTGGGTTTGTGTTAGTTAAACCTAAACTCTGAAGCACTATACCATGGACATGATCTGGATTCCACCTTACCCTAACGCTTCACCATACCTCAATGTGTCACCGGAAGCGGTAAAAATGACTGGCACAGCCGAACGATTCCCGCGTTTGTTGAAGGAATATCACCTGCACCGTTTCGTGTTGGTCGAGCCAGCATTGAGTATGTCGTCCTAGCTACACTGCGAGTCGAAGATAACGGGACTTAACTCAACGTTTTCTCAAAAGCTGTCTCTTATCTTCTCATGTTTTCACCGTTTTTCTAACACATCTTTGTCGGTAACCCAAATGGAAAGGAAGGATGAAAAGCTTTTTCGAAAGAGTCATACGCTGTTCTCGACACTTTTCTTGAAGTTATCTCAGGGCGAAGATCATGCCAACGGTTGATCTTCCCTTGCGGAAGCCACATTGAGATTCGGAGTCAATTCTATCAGCTAAAATTTGTTGCCGGATCTGTAAGACTTTAGCAAACATTTTGCCTAAAACATTCAGGAGGAAGTTTCCTCTGTCATTTTTGCACTCGCCTCTATCACCCTTATTTTTATATAGCGTGATGATCTTTGTGTCTCGCATCTCTTGTGGGACACCCCCCTCCTGCCAGCACTGAAGAAGCAAATGGTGAAGAGGCTGTAATAATGCTGCTCTACAGCATTTTATGAGCTCAGGTGAAATTCCCTCGTCACCAGGGGTCTTCCCATTCTCTAAGCGGTCGATTGCGCTATTGACTTCATCAAGAGTAGGGGGATATCTAGATATTCAATGGTCGGCAACAGCTCGACATTTTCAAGTACATGCGGCAAAACCGTACTGTCCCTAGAGTAGAGAGAGGAGAAGCGCTCTACCCATCTTTCCATCTGTTGAGTTTTGTCGACAATCGGGTCACCAGATACAGACTTAATGGGAGCCGATTTAAGTTTGTTTCGACCAAACATACCGTGTACATTTCCAGTATCCGCAGCTTTTTGAATACTGAGGCTAATTTCAGTCCAATAGTCATTTGCACATCGTCTTTCAGTCTGTTGGGCATTATTTATCGTTGCTCTTAGAAGTCGTAAGTTTTCATCTGTTGGCATACCTTTGAACTTCAAGAATGCTGACCGTTACTCATCCAACACGGCAGTCATCTCAGAATCTTTTTTCGGACGGTAAGTGGAAAGTGCGACTCGGCATATGCAGCTTTTTATCGATTCCCAGTTTTCTGAAACCGATTCAAATGGGGTTGTCTTGATGAACTCGGCTGTGAAGGCTTTTGCAAATCGCTCAGCTAAATTAGTTTCGCACATGCGAGTGACATATATACTTGGCTTCGCAGACAAATTTTGTGCGGTGAAATCTCGATTGCGGAAGCTTCAGTTTTGCACAAACCTGCGAATGGTCAGTGTCGAATTCTGCGCTTTGATATGATCTGGTGAGGAGTACGCTTCCTATATTAGTGCGCATAACAAGAATAAGATCAAGCTGATGTCAATGCTTGAGCAAGGATATTTCCATTTGACTTTATGCCGTGGTTTTGCTTGAAAGAGTGTTAGTTACACAAAGACTGAATTGTGTGCGCATTTCTGAAAGGCGTTGTCCATTTTCATTGGTTTTATCTACTCCGAACCTTCCGAGACAGTTTTGCCAAGACTCGTAATCTGCACGAACTCTAGCATTGAAATAACCCAATACCACTACACCGTTTTTTATTGGCAGGTTTTTGATGACTTTTCGGTGGTTGTGGTAAAAAGCGTCTTTTTCAGCAGGTGTCGCAGAAATTGTCAACGCATATACGTTTGCCAACGTAATGGCATCAGTGCTGCACTTCAGATTTAGAATGCGAATCCGTTCGCTCCCGCTGCTGCTTTTAATAGTCTGTTTCGCACGGTAATCCCAACTTCATGCATTCGAGGCTCATCAAAGCCCTACCTTTCAAAAAATGTATTCATTCTGTTAGCATACTTGTGTCTGGTAGCCCCGTCATCCTTCAGCCTTTTTTGTTCATTGTTAATAACAGCTGCTTTTCTTAAGTCTCTGATGTTCGAAACGTCGTCATGAAATCCCCAGAGCATCTATCGAACGTTTCAAATTTCCAGTTTCAATGCTGATATGCGTGTTAGCAGTTCTTTTCGGTTGGGCGGAAAAATACAGTCTGCTACATCAGCTGATTGCCCGAGAGCTGTCCAGCTTGAAGCTGGCGCTAGCCACCCAAAGAGACGTGAATATCTCCACACCGTCAGAAGCAGCCCCAGGCGCTGAGCTATACGGCAGCCTTTAACCAGTATCTGCTGTTCTCCGTGTTATTACCCACAGAAGCCGAATGGTCTGTCCTCTCCATTGTTTCTCTTAGATATACATCAGGGATGTTCAATGTAGAGAAATAGCTTTTGCCCATGCAGCAAGTGTTTTCTCTTCACGACACAGCTGGAACAAAAGGAACAACTAGGCTGATGCATTTGGACAACGTCGCAGGAGTTGCCAACACGATGGTGAAGTAAAACGTCGGACCGCCTAACGGGACTCCGGCTCCGGGATTTTTCCTCGAGGTTGACTCCTTAAACCTTTTCCGTGATTTTATGTAGCCACAAGGCAGTGTGGGGTTTTACATAAGAGCTATCCACCCCCTAGGTGGACCGCCTTCATGCATTTTCAGAGCCGGGAGCTTATCCCCCAACCCCCCCTCGGGTCACGATAACTTTCGAAGTGAATTGTTTTCATATGCATTAAAGGTCTCTGTAAACGTGAGGAAACCAGTAATTTAGCTATTACTATAGTTGGTTTTATTCCTTATTATTTGCTATATTGGTCTCGCGTACCCTCCAACCATGCCTACGTAGTCAAGAGGTGGTTCAGCGTGGGTTTTTTTACTCCTGCCACGTTTCTAGTCTAACTTTTTCCCTATTTCTCAGGCTAACGATATGTTTGTGTATGATTATTTCTGCCTTTTTCTGAGGCTATACGTCGTCAAACAGTTGTTGTTTCCGATTACTACAGCGTAAGAGTTTCCACTCGCTCGCTTTCCAACATCGTTGCAATCGAGACGACTGTTGGCAGCATGCTTAAGTTTCACGTGTTGCCTCGTAATAATTATTTATTCTCCTACATAATGTTCTTGTGTTTCAGCATGGTTCTCCCACTAAAAATGCGTCACATAATTCGGCTGGCATTACTTTTGTAGATTAGATTTATCAAACGCCTCCTGGTTCTGCTTTATGTCAAACATTCTTTCGTTATTAACTCAGGCACACTGTATTATTTGAAGAACTGAGACTATACGCTCTACGTATCTCTTCCTGTATTGTTGCAAGATCGCATGTAATTGGCCGGCACAATCCTCTTAATTTCTTCCCCACATTTAATCATTTTCTTGACATTCTCATCCCATCTGTCATTGTTAAATTGTCTGGAAACTTGTTTGCTTGTTGTCTTGTGTGTATGGACTTGTGCTGTTTTGTTCTGTCAAGTTTGATTGATCATTATCAATAACGTTTTTTAGGTTGCGATTGCAGCTTGATATTTCTTGAACTGGCATCATATTACGTTTGTGAGGAATATTCTATTCGCATATTTGCCATCTATCCAGATGTTAATTGTCTAGTGAATTGGTTGCCCACCCAGCAAGAAGAAATTTTCCATGTAGTGGTTCCTCGCTATCTGTTACACCGTTTTCGTTACTGTTCGTCGATTGTGGTGTGTTTTAGCATGTGTTCTAACACAAACTGGGAATTACTCAATCTACCATGGAATATAAACTCAAATAATCCTAGAGCGAGGGTGTCCCTAGTTATCAACTCAATATTACTCGGGCGATATCAAAGGACGGTCCCAAGCCCGTCTGAGAATGGAGGAGGGTTGGGCTTAGGGCTAGCAACCCTATCCCGTAAAACCTACATTGCTACGGAAACGATGACAACAGATCCGTGGTTCGGTCATGTCTGCAGGATGGATCCCAGTTCGCATACGAAGGTAGCCATGCACTGGCATCCGCAAGGTAAACAAAAAAGGGGACGGCCCAAGGAAACTTGGCGCAGAACGTTGGAACGCGAACTACATGCACAAGGATTCACGGTGCACACGGCAACGGAAGCAGCGACAGACCGGAACCACTGGCGTGAAGTTGTCTTCGCCTCATGTGCCACCCGGCACGAAGAGGACTGAATGAATGATATCAAAGTACCGCAATGATGCATCATGGTGTGTTGTACTTGGCCGCAAGCCCATCATACTAGTGCGATGCGCAAATTTAGCCCTCCCACCAAATTCTGGTATTCTTTCCGTGAGCTAGATGCCTCCTGCCTTTTTTCCCAAGCATCAAATCAGATTTATCTTACATTGTTTGCGTTTCAAGTTTACCCGTTCGCCTAGACAGCTCCTGCTTGCCATTATCAGTTAATACAGACAATTTCCTCATAACGTCGGCCTATTTTGTACCTTAACAAATTCTAATTGTATGTATGTTGGCCTCCTTCGGTTGATGTCGACCATGGATGTACATCACAAACGCATGAATGTTCAGGTTTTGCAGCTTTTTGAGTGACTAAACAGTCCGATTCGGGAGGAACAATCTCTCCCGCATCGCTGGCAATTCTAATTGTAAACCCATGTAAAATGATTGCTATGAGGATACATGGTGTTCGGTAGCGAGAACAGCATTCTAATACGATGCATATTCCTTTTTTACTGTTAGTGATTTTATGACCGTTTATGCTTCCAGTCGTTTTATAATGTGCCCAGGATGCCTGTCTAATATAACGCGGTACGAAATGAGTTGCGCTTCGTACTTACATTGAATCATGTTTCCGTTATGATGATGAATAAGTCACTTTTTCTCACTATGAACATGCAGGATGGCATATTACCCAAATGGTTTTGGGTGTGTTTGAGGAGGTTTTGTGACTAATTCTGTTTTAATTGCTCTTTGCTAATCAGTTCTATATTGTACCGAAGAGATGAGGGCGTAACTGCGACCAAAGTTTAATTGACATTTTTATCGATTGAATTCATTTGGTCTGGATAATCCAGCAAAAATCTTTATTTGACTCAGCCATAGGCAGTCGGTATAATAATATACAGTTGCACCACGAACAAATTTTATGCTCCTTTTTGAGTCTTACGTTTGTTTGCTGGTTTTGTAAGGAAAGCGGTTATTTTGCAGATCGTTGACTGTTGCATGGTCTAGTTTTCATGCTTAAGGACCTCCATGTCTGCTGGAAATGTCAAGTTGCCCCTCTGCCTCCATACAACACTCAGCATTTATTGTGAATAATAAGTGTCACATGCCATGCGTTTCTCCTTTGTCCTCACTTCATGAAACCAATCATTAAACACTATCGACTTTTTCCATTTAACGGCTTAACATCGATCAGGCTTTTTGTCTGTTTCTCACTCCTGTGTTTTTCCGTCCACAAATGACATCGACCCCTCTCCATCTACCGGTGCTTGATTTATATGTTTTAAGTTCGTTGTAGTGCTTTGGTTCAATATCCAGTAAGAACAGTTCAATAGAGCAGACCTTGTAGTCGTAAGCGGATCCAAAAGTTGTTGAGGTTCTGTGACGACGGGTTTAACATTTGTTGACGCATTCGATAATTGTCCAAAGTTTCCTCAAAACGTCAGTACAGGAGTCTGTTGTTGTTGTTGTTAGCCTCTTTCGGTCGATGTCGAGCATGGATGTACATCACAATCGCGTGAATGTTCATGTTCTGCAGCTTTTGGAATGACTAAACAGTCTGAGGAGTCTGTACTACCTTGAATATTTCTGTGACGCTCGGAAATTTGCATTGGAGCGTTTACTAGGAATTGAAGTCATTCAGCTGCACACTTTCTTATGTTTCCCGGTCTGCGATGGATATTTCTCGCCAACAATGAGAAGCGTGTAGCCTTTGAATGATTTCTTTTGTGTACCAGCATGTTGTGTCGTCGTCCTGTGCTATACAAGGAGCAAGTCTGTGAGGGATAACTTGGTGTTTGCGTCAAGGCTCTGCACGTATGAAATTCGTACAAATCTTCACATACAACATTCTCATTTTTTTATCTCGTCCACTGAGCATTTGATCTATTTGTGTCTGCTTTTGAAGTTCGTTACAGCTTTGGAATTGGATTGGATTCAATCGATTATGCCGGCCATTGTGATTTATCTAATCACAGTTTGAGGGAGGATGTTGTACCATCTGATTGGAAGAGAGGAATCACAATGCCCATCTAAAAAGGGTGCCATTCATTCTGACTCAGCAAATTACCACTTCTTCCTGTGATATCAAAAGTTATGGGTGAATTGTGTGCGATAGGATCGGTCTTGCTTGACTAACTTACTGGAGACAATGAATGACTGGGCGCAGTCAGTGGATGAGGGTAGTTGCGTGCATGGGTGTTACTTGGACGTGTGAAAAGCATTTGCTCGCGTGGATCATTCTATACTCCTGAGTGAGCTGCGGGAGGCTGGTATTAATGGGTGCTTTCTTACCTGGCTAAGAAGCTACCTCCTTGACCGCAAGGCAACACTACGTATCAATGGTGTAATGTCTAGGGACATCGAAGCCACTAGCGGTACCCCACAGGGTTCGGTATGTGGTACGGTTCTCTTTTTGCTGTACATCAATGAAACTCGTCACAGCTAAGATGCTTCTTTTTGCGGATAATGCTATACTTTGGTTGCGAATCAAGTCAAGCGTGGAATGTTTGAATTTACAGATCGGTTTGAATACATTAAGCAGCTCGTCGGAGAAGAAGAAGCTTCCATTCAACTTCAGGAAGTGCAAAATGTTACAGATAGGTAAAAAAATTTCCCATTATCTTACAAGCTTGAATTTTAACAACTGGAGTGAATAACCGAAAAAGGACCTCTGTGTTTGGCTAATTGTGTGTCTGAAGAACAGTATGCAGTTCAAAAGCCACATGCTAAGTATGCTTCGACTTATTATTTCACATTTTCCCTTGAAACTTTACCCTTAGCTTTTATCGAGTGGAAAACTCCGCCAAGGACGGTCCCAAGCCCGTCTGAGAAAGGAGGAGGGTTGGGCTTAGGACTAGCAACCCTATCCCGTAAAACCTACATTGCTACGGAAACGATGACAACAGATCCATGGTTCGGTCATGTCTGCAGGATGGATCCCAGTTCGCATACGAAGGTAACGATGCACTGGCATCCGCAAGGTAAACGAAAAAAGGGGACGGCCCAAGGAAACTTGGCGCAGAACTTTGGAACGCGAACTACATGCACAAAGATTCACGGTGCAGACGGCAACGGAAGCAGCGACAGACCGGAGCCACTGGCGTGAAGTTGTCTTCGCCTCATGTGCCACCCGGCACGGAGAGGACTGAACATTTATCGAGTGGAAAGTCCTATGTTTACGCTTGCTTTCTTAATACTTCAAAAGTGTTCGCTATTGTAACTCTTGGTATTCTTCGGAAAAGTTGCAAACCTGGCATATCACCAGAAAAAATTTGGCAGGGATAACGGGTTAACATTTCAACCGCCATTCAAGAGTCTTGCTTTGATATTACCTTATCAAAACGAATAAACGCGACACATGCTATTGCTTGCAGAAATCATTAACGTCGTGTCAATCATTAAATATCATGCTGCTTGTAGTACGCTGAAAAGAAATTCTAATGCTTTGTATCGTTTTTCCGAGCTGAATGTGCTGCCCTTCGATCTAAATGAATTCAAAATGCAGCGATCGGGCAAGAGTGGAGATCACTTATCGTCTTGACACGCAAGATCTACGTTAGCCTTCATAGAAGAAGGTGTTGGGGTGTGGGTCAGTAACATTCTCAATTGCAGCCTACATTGCAAGATTGCATACAAATGAGCAAGTGAGATACTGAAGATTCCATGGCAAATAATCAAGTATCGTACGGCATTGACCTTTCCTAAAATCATGGATACATACCTGCGCCCTACGACAAAATGCGCGATGCAGGCATATGCAGCATGGCTCCATAAGGGCATTGCTTTGTTTGCCATGCTGACGAGTTCCGAAACTTGATGTACTATCAGTGGCTAAAGAGATGGAAACGTTGTTTTCACTTTTGTTATGCAAAATTCTAAATGTATGTGAATTAACTACTCATGCTTATGTCAAAAGTCCGTCGTTAATCACACACTGCCACACCAGGCCACTTGCAATATACATCCCGAAAAGAACTGTCGAAATTATTATTCTGTAAGCGTCTTCTTTTTGTGGAGCAGTTTTCTGATATATCTTTCATATACTCTCTATATACTATAGATACTAATACTATAGTTATATATATAGTATAGAATATATATCTATATATTATTATATAGATAATATATAGGAAACATGACTAGTGTTAGAAATTGACTTCATCTATTACTAGTTAAAATTATAAAAAAACGAAATTTACTTGATTGACATCCAGCATCACCCAACTTAAGGGATTGATGAGAAACAGAATACATACATGTATATATATACGATCGATAACTGTATTTGCGCTAGTCACGCCACACCTTTGTGTCTCATCTATGTGATGCTGGATGTCAATCAAGTAAATTCCGTTTTTTTTATGTTAAACGTGTTATAGGATGAATTTTTCAATGTTCTAACAGCTATTTCATGTTTTGTAATTTCACTGATGTAATTTTTTGCTTCGACACTCGCCCTAAATTCTGTCGCCAATTTCGATAATCTACACGTAAACATTATTTTCAGTATGACTCTACTATACCATGCCGTACGATTTATAAAGATAATTCATCATATTCTGAACATTATCCTCGTGGTTATGCACAACATTAAGAAGTTTCTTTATTAAACTGCAAAATAATTTCTGTCATTTCTGCTCACGTACTACATTTTCTGTCTAATAAATAAAAAACATATTTCATCGCTATTGCTTACCCATGTGCGATAGTCTCCGTTCATTTAACATGCGATTACGCAGATACGAATATATATATTCTAATTAGTTTTGGCCAATCCGAACGTTGTTCAAATCCGGTGCTTTTTATTGGTCAGCTTGGTAAAAACCGGTCGAATTCCTTGTTTTGCAACATATCCCTTAAGCCGGTCATTCTAAATTTGTACAACTGATTGTGAAATGAGAAACCAATTCAACAAATCAGGAATGCTCAATCATTTTTGCAGTTTCTAGCATCGTTTTTGATGAATACACGCTTTGTAACTATTATCTATATTTTTCTCAATAGTCATCGCTTTCATTGGCCAAGTGATTGCTGTTGATGATATTTTTATTTACGATCATCCTTGACTATAAACTCGCTCTTTGGTTTTTCCACAATTGAATTTGCTTGTTCGTTTGCATGATCGTATAACATTGTTCTGTGCGTACGCCCCGCGGGCTGTTTTCAATTGTTGCTCAACCTGAAATATAGGATTACACAAAATCAATTCTTACCACGAAAGTGAAATTTGAAAGCGATCGATTATAGCAGTTTTGAGTAACGTTCCACGGTTCACGCTTCGCTGGGTTAGATAAGCCCGTTGATCCCGTCTTTGTCTATGTGACTTGACACCGCTAGGATTTCAATGGGTTGTTTCTCGGTAAGTCCATTGGATGGAGTGCTATTCAACTACGTTCTCTGTTTTGATTATCAGCCTTAGTCTGACGAATCTTCTGTGTCTGAGGCGAAACGCTACCAAAAACTGCTTTAATTGATTGCTTTCACTGCTGTGAATTCATGACAGGTGAATTGATGGTTTGATACAGTTTCTTCAAACAGTTCATGAATGTTACATTTTGTCAAGTGTAGTGGCGAGAAACGCTTGCTGTGAGGCACCACGATGAGGCTCTCTCGCTGCTGTCGTTATACTCGTTCACAAAACTGATTGAACCGGTGTTTGATGCGAGGTATAGGCACCCCATTCTAATGTGTCTGTATTTACTCTTCTACACGTTCCTTGGCTTTTACATCCTGCCCTTCTCTATCTATTAGAGAACTTAGAGGATGCACATCGACTACTCAACTGCGTCTTCACGGGAATTCAATTAACAAAGGAAATCGAAGCGAACAACTGTCTACCATTTCTGGACGTAAACGTGCGAAGAACAGAGACGGGAATCCTTGAAACAAGTGTTTACAGGAAAGGAACAAACACGGATCAAATCTTAAACTTCAGAAGCAAGCACCCGGTCACGCACAAACGGAGCTGCGTACGAACGCTATTTAACCGCGCGAAAACACATTGCAGTACCGAACAACTCAAGAAAGAAGAGGAGAAATATTTATTCAAACTATTCCAGAAAAACGGTTACCCAAGAGGATTCATCATCCGCAACAAAGACGTAACAATTCACTCACACGAAAACAATACAAACACGGCAAGAGCGACACTCCCGTATATACAAAATATTTCAGAAATTACGGCAAGAATATTACGCCCGCTCGGAATCAATGTCGCACACAAACCGATGTCCACTCTGAGAAGTCAGCTGGTGAAAATCAAGGACACGTTTGCAAAAGAAGAAAGAAACAACGTCGTGTACAGAATTCCATGTTCTAATTGTGACAAAAACTATATCGGACAGACTGGAAGAAGATTAGAAACAAGGATACACGAACACAAATTGGCTACTCGACGACATGATCACAAGTCGGTAATATCGGCGCACATGGATCAAGAAGGACACGAGTTCAATTGGGATGAAACAGAGATAATCGCAAAAGGCAGAACTCGACATATACGAGAGTTCCTTGAAGCATGGCATTCGACAGCACGATCAATCAATGAACACATTCAATTGGATGCAATCTACGGACCAATGAGAACACGCCAACAAAGGGCACAATCAAGAAGATCAGCCAATCACACTAGATGAGATCGCACAGAAGCGAATAAATTCGAATATCGCCCGTCGCCCAATCACTTCGAAAGAAGTTCCGCTGATGATGTCATCTAGTTTGGTGACGAAACGTCCGCAATGAACCATATCAGCTCGGAGAACAACGATGTCTTACAATCCTGTACTTGAGCTACGTGTTTTCAAAACTCTATCTATTTGCTTTTGTTTTTATCGTGTCATGTTTGAATGACATTGATGAATTCAGCAGTTGCTACCACTTTAATGCTATCCATGATATGTATGGGTTGTGCCTTAGTCTTCGCGCCGTTTGTATCTAAACGCCAGTTTTGTTCATGTCGCTTTCGGTTTAGATGCCCATCATGCTTACATGACATTTGTCTAAACTGGAATTTATCCGTTATCAGAAAAGCGGATCCATTCGGATTAATTTTAATCTAGAATGTTGCAGTTTGTGGCCGCAGTTATCACCGGCCAGTTATCCGGCTACGTTGTCATGAATATTGCAATCGTTTCCGTTTCAGCCTGACTCCATGACCAATCTCGAATTCGAAAGTCGCTTTTCTGACAGTTCTTGGTTTTATCCAATCTCATCGCGTTACCCTGTTCAACATTCCAACGATCCATCGAAAGACGCTGGATATCTGTGTGACAATCAACGGAAACTATTTCTAGATCGATATTTCAACGTGTTCGTCTTGCCCGATGTTGGCCGTGAGCCCTTCAACGACATATGCGTTCTGTTCCACAGCAATTCAGTATGCACTGTGGGTTTGGCTCCGGGACATCATCTGTTTCGTGGATGTAGCGATGGGAATAGTTCCGGTGGCTCTGAACAAACTCCGCATCGCCTTTTAGGGGTTGATTTTGATGTGAGTGCCTGCGTTGCCATTGTGTTCACATTTGATGTTTGCACTCATTCACCTTTCCCTGCATTATGCACAGTTTCATTCAGGTTTTGTTCCGAATTTCTAAGGTTCCGGGGCAACAAGATTATTTAATTCCGCATCAACTTGGCTGTTTTAATATTTGCTTGTGTGACCAAGATTTCGAGGTGATAAGCTTCATGAAAGACAGCACATAGAATAAACCCAGATGATGATGATGATGATGATGATAAAAGCACAAGCCTGATCCAGGCAAAGTGCCGCACAGTCAGAGACTGCACGTGGGCTAAGAAACTGTCAGGTTGCCCAGGCCTAGACAGATATGATGACGAAAAAGGAACAGGAAATGGTAGTGAGACTCCAGCCTGTTTTAGCATGCAGCTCACTACCCAGATAACTGAGACATAGTCGTAATGCTGCAATCCAATTTCATGGCGTTCATTTTTGCTTTCGATTCACGGAACCCAATGTCGCTACCTCAGTTGTGTGCAGTTGCATACTGCTTTCAGTGCTATACTTTCCAGAAGCGCCATTTGTTTCATGTAGTTCCTATGTGGCATACGGTCCTCAATTGATGGATTTTGGTGAGCAAGCCACCGGCACCACTAAAACATCCTTTTGTGCCGCGAATGGAGAAAATTTCTAGCGAGCAACGGGTTCATTTATATCCATGCTTCACCTTGTTCACAATGCCTGATTGTTGTTGTTGTTGTTGGCCTCCGTTGGTCGATGTCGACCAAGGATGTACATCGCATCGCATGAATTTCATGTTTTGCAACTTTTTGAATGACTAAACAGTCCGCTTCGGGAGGAACAATCTCTCCCGCAGCGCTTGCAACGATAGTCAGAACTCAGTTGTATTGTATCAGTTGCACGCCGGCGGCGTGATCTGCGTTCAGCAGCCACGAGCTGTATTTGCTCCTCCCCGGCTTGCAGACGATTGTAAACTTTCCAATAATGTTTTTTCAGTTCCTCAGATTTTATGTGTGATTAGGATGTACCGCTTTCTCGCTGCGTTCAAAATATAGCAAATCAATTATCCTAGAATTGCGACTAGAGCACAATGTGACCTAGCAAATAGTGTTTTTTCTTATCTGCCTTACAACACCGCTCAATAATGAGACAGTGCATTGCCGCTTGTCTGTTGCATTCATTCATTCAGTCCTCTCCGTGCCGGGTGGCACATGAGGCGAAGACAACTTCACGCCAGTGGTTCCGGTCTGTCGCTGCTTCCTTTGCCGTCTGCACCGTGAATCCTTGTGCATGTAGTTCGCGTTCCAACGTTCTGCGCCAAGATTCCTTGGGCCGTCCCCTTTTTCGTTTACCTTGCGGATGCCAATGCATGGCTCCCTTCGTATGCGAACTGGGATCCATCCTGCAGACATGACCGAACCACGGATCTGTTGTCATCGTTTCCGTAGCAATGTGGGTTTTACGGGATAGGGTTGCTAGCCCTAAGCCCAACCCTCCTCCTTTCTCAGACGGGCTTGGGACCGTCCTTGGCGTCCTTGCAGCTACTATAAATTTTAGTTAGATGGTTTAAAGTCATTAACATGGTAAGTGTGGAGGATGTGACCAACGCACTACTTCGGTAATGAACGAGGTGTTTTGATGTACCGCGAATAGCGTATTCTCTTGTTAACTTGGATCCAGATTGATCTACTCCCTGCATACTTTGACGATGGCCAAGTGTTATGATGAAGCGGATGATATACTAGACACGGTAGTTCCGTTCTATCAATCAATGCGTTGTTGTTAACTCAACGGTCAGGAAAACAGGACAAACCTGGAATGGAACGTTAAGCAGAAGTGAAACCACATGAATTACCCAAAACGAACCATCCAATGATAATACGAATTGCTCTCGTTATTTCTGCTTTGTTTCGGTCTGAATTCCTGTGTGAGTGTAGTTCAGTATAATCAAATGAAGTTCTACGTCACTTCGCCCCGCGTTGATGCTTTTCTGCTCGGACAACACGTCATGGATTTCAAGCGTGAAAGGAAGAGTTTTGGTTGGCTCTGCGTATAAACGAAAAGTAATATCCCGATGTGTATTCTGGGAATGAGAATTTCTCGCTGTGTGATATCTTCCGCTTGCACTTAAGTTCAGCTAAATGTTTAACGCTGGATTATACAAAAATACCGCTATCAGTATTTTCATGTTTGAATAATCGATTTCTTGCCGTTATATTTGCTAGAATGATTTTGCACGCCAACTCGCCATTGTTTACCTAATGATATTTACTTTTGCCGTTATGAATCTTGCATTTCCATCGTACTGATTTCAAATGTCATTCCTTTAATTAGAACAGACTGCAGTATCCAAATCGTTCGCGTGATTTGATCAGAATGTCATTTCTTTCAGCTATTGGTTTCGTAATGTTGCTTGGTTATCAAGCACCGTATATTGTTGGCTTATTGAATGCTTTTCCTTAAAATTATTGCCAAAGTTAGCGCCGCGGAAATAAATTTGGAAATTTACTTGGTTTTATCCAGCATTTTTCCTGGCTTCACTGATAGTATTCTTCAGCTGAAGATTGATTTAACCATCACTGAGACGCTGGGCACTTTAATTAGTTCGTTACGGCGAATTCGTGTGGCTATATATTGTACACATTGATGGTCAACTAGGCGCAACGGGAATCGTCTTCAGTTATAATTAACGTTTCCTACATACTGTTTCTATTCATCTTTCACGTGCTACGGTTGAGCAATCCGCGATGCAAGAACTTTATCCCCCCTTTAATCAAGTTCTTACTTGGTCTAAATTCATCAGTATTATGAAGTCCTTTTTCTGTCGATTTATATTCTTTTTTCTAATTAGTGTACTTGTCAAAATGTATGGGTTTGTTCTTTTCCGATTTACTCAGTTATCTTGTAGTTAACTTTAAAATTGTTCTATTATTTTGTCAACCTCAGTGTTCTGGCTTTCTTTTACAATCTTCCCTGCACTTTTTCAAGCGATAATGCAAGCTTGTACAATATTTAGAAAATCCTCGTAAAACCAGCGTTTTGTATTTGCGAAATAAGTTGTTTTTCCTCCTTTTCATCAATGTTATTTTTATCCCAAGTAGCCATATTCCCGTAACCATCCATCACATAAACCACAGGGCTGCCCGTTTACTGTTTACAAGCATCAATGGAACAGTCGGATAATGTTTCGTTCGATTTTAAACAGCGGGGAACGACAATCGATTGGAATATGTTTGGGACCGATCGTGTATTCATAATTCAAAGGAATTTGAGTGCTATCGGTTAGAGTAGTTTTTGGGTGACGTTTCACTTCTTACACAGAAGCTTCGTCAGACGAAGGGTGATAGTCATGACAGGGAACATGATTAAGTACCAGTCAACCCACCGCCACTTATTTGACCTTACCGCTAAACAGCCTATAGTACGACTACAGTGTGTCACGTCTCGTGGGAATGACCAGGATCAGTGGCCGATTTTCCACACTGTGTATCCACGTCAATCTGATACAAGTGAACACGGTCAATGTCAGTTGACACAGCGGCCCACATACGTAAAAGTACATGACTAACGGGGCTAAGGTTAAGCTGTTTGAAGAAAAACAAAAATCTTATTAACTAGTAGGTATAAGGTGAATAAAAATTATTTACTTTCGCATCAGTGCTGAGCGCCAGATTGTGGAGATTTCTGCCCCATCCACCTTATTGACCGCCAGTCGACCTGCCTTGGCAATTTCGACCGCCTCCGCATGTAGGCGTTCGCTATACGATTTAATACCGCGTCTCAATATTGCCACATTGTCTAGATCGACTCTGTGGCCCGTATCTAAAACGTGCTCCGCCAAGGCAGAATCACGAATAAGGGATTGATATTCCCTCGCATCCCGGGGCTGTCTCCGGACACGCTTTCGGTGTTCTTCGATTCTAGTGTGAATTTCCCTGGAAGTCTGCCCTATGTAGACACCCGAACAGTCCTTACAGTTGATTCTGTAGATGCTGTTCGTAGCTTCTGTGTCAGAAGTGAAACGTTACCCAAAAACTACTCTAACCGATTGCACACAAATTCCTTTGCAGCGGGGAACGATATTCAAATTTCAGCCTCGAAACCATTGTTCAGTAAACTCGAACTAACTACGTCTGCTGGATCAAATGATTACAAAGTGGACATATTTGCATGAGGTTCAATGTTTCGTGAGGTGTGATGGAAATACATGCAAGTATTGATATTTGAACTAAATCTTATATGCCGCTTCCTCATATTCCACGACCGGCTTCGAGGTTGTGCATTACCGCTCATCCCAACCACGATGCCGGTCATGGAGTGTATGATCGAGATAAACGAAGCGGTTTTGGCATTGATCATTTGTGACTGATTCACAAGATGGTAGTTTAATTGATATCCTCTGGGTTACCATAGTTATGTATGCACGTTTCATTTTAAAATAATGCCATCTAGGCATTACTAGCTATAGGCTTCTAAAAATTTCACTGTTATTTATTCTGATGCTGGAACGTCCACAGTTAACTACTACACGTCGAAGAGTGTCTGCGAAATGAGCACTATTAATTGTTTTTAGCTGTGTTCACCGCCTCCACATAGCCAGTGTAAAAATGCATGGAATTGACCCAGCTGATCTCATTGTAGAATGACTTCGATTATCAGATTTGTTCTTTTGTTTTTCAGCCCCGAGGATGCTTCGTCGAAGGAAGGTTGTTATAGAAATTCGTACTAGTTTGTTGAATATTAACTTAGCACTAATTTCTCAATTACCCACCAGCACACTATTTTCTTCTCATATTATACTTTCAGATTCACGTTAAACTCGTTATATAGGGGTATATGACGTTAGCACTTTATAGAAACAACAAGTATAATCCTACTTCTGTGCATTTTTTAATTTTTAGTTGGGAAGAAACGTGAATCGTCTTGCAAACTCTGTGAGCGGTCGTCGTAAGCGTGGTGGGCAGTCGATTGGTCGCGCTCCTAATGTTTTTGCTCACGTGCTGTGTGATCGAAACGTACGTCATCGACTAATTCTCGGCTTTCCCGGTCGCTTGGTTGAAGTCAATCACGAACTGGCCTATGATGATTCACTTAAAGATAAGCAATCGAGGCTTCCGTTGACGAGCATGATCACGTTGAGTGGCACTGAGGTTGGACCTTACCTCTGTATCGTTTTACCACTTAGGAAGCACTGTACGATGTCATCCAAAACAGCATCGGTTAAAGAAGACGTGGATGAGTCGGCCGAAGTTCTAAGTGTGGATTCGACTTCGTCAGAGGACGAGCCTAACAAGGTTGTCTTACGTTTCCGTGAACTGACGAAAGAAACCGTGCTCACCTGGGCCCAATACAAAGAACTCCGATCGTTTTCCGATTGAAAAACGAGCAGCGTCACGTTTTTTTAGAAATTATGGAAGCGCCAAAATTGTGTAACTTATTTTTTATTACATTGTATAATACATTGAATTCAACCGCTGGTCTGGGTAATGAAAATCCATAGGTTTGCATAAGATAAGATTATCCACCAAATGACAGTTGTGCACGGTGGTCAGCAAATATGGATTTGTCCCTGAATTCGATGTGCTGACAAAATATTTTCCTGTTTTCGGTTATAGACTATATAGTTGATGCTATCATTTTTGAAAATGTCGAATTGCGGCAGACTCTTATAGACGATATCAATAGTTTCGCTAAGTCATTCACTTAAGGTATACACTGGATAAACAAAACCATTTTTTCCTGGTTTTACGCTAGACATCCAAACGTTGCGTGTCCGATTAAATCGAGTTTAGTTTCACGTTTGTGTATTGCGTGGATGGTACACGTTTCATTACTATGAAATAAAGCACTTAGTACGCACGCGTTGTTAAGCTGTCAACTTGCAATCGCTCCGGACACGAGAGTCCAATCGAGACAAGATGACAGTTGCACTGCCAATCCGCTTATCAATCTCTGTGTAATGCGAGATATTATTCGTAATGGTTGAATCGAGATATGTAAAATGATGTACTTCTTCAAGCTGACTGTTTCGACAGTGATGATGGAAGGCGATGCAGTCCCTTGACCAAGAAATTTGCTTGTGTTCATGCTGATTGCCAACCCGAAGAATTGCAAATGGAGGGTTGAGCAATAATGTCTGCATCGTCGGTAAACAGACGGTCACGGATTAAATGAACTGAATCCTTCATGCTAGATTGTAAAGAAATATTGATCAAACATTTTGGAAATATCCACCCAACTGACAGTCGAAAGCGTTTGTTAAATCAATAAAAGCAGCGTATAATGGCATGCGCTGTTGACGACAATTCTCTAAGTAGTCTCATCTAGAAGATCATGTCTACTGTTGATCTTCAATTCAGAAGCTACGTTGAGGTTCCTCGTAAACTCTTTCAGCCAATTCCTGTGGCCTCATCTGCAAATCTTCAGCAAACAATTTGCTTACATTTCATGACTGTGAAGGAATTCCCTTTCGGTATTTCTCATCAAGCTTTACAATATAATCATAAGAAAATATTGATAGATCTGATCAACATCTCGATCCTTCCTTGCTTTGGCCAACACCCATATCGACCAAACAATTTTAAGCAACAACGCGGACGTTGATTTTTGTTTGATGTTGATCGGATCTATTTCTGTTTTATTCTGCTTGTATTGTAAACCTTTATTAGAAATAACGAATCGAACTTCCTTCGCTTTCATCAAATATTTTGTTGAAAAACATGGGAAATTTTAGTCGAATTTGCCTACAGCATTCGGAAAAGAGTTTCTCTGGTAATTGTCGCAGTCGCCTCGATCATCTTTATTCTCAATTAGCGTGATGATCTTGGTGTTTCGCAGCTCTTGTGGGACACGCTCATGCTGTCAGCGCTGAAGAAGCAAATAGTGAAGTGGCTGTAGTAAACTGGTGTACGGTATTTGATGACCTCAGTGAAATTCCGTCGTCACCAATGGAATTACCTCGCTAAGCGATCGATTGCCCTGTTGAGCTCATCAAAAGTAGGGAAGCATCAAGGTATTTGATAAACGCTTCGCATTTTCATGCTCATGCGGTAAAATCGTGCTGTTCCTAAAGTAAGGAGAGCAGAAGTGCTCTATCCATTTTCCAATCTGCTGAGTTTCGTCAACAATCGGGTTACCAGATACTCGACGGGAGATATTTTAAGCTTGTTCGGACCAATGTCTCTCTTGATCCCACCAATAAAATTACCAAATTCGCTAATCGCAAATCTTTTTGGATATCGAGTTGATAAGCTTCATCAAAATCCAAAGTGCATCAGGTTTTAAGTGTTTATTATCTATGAATTGGTGTCATGCTCATATTTTCGTTAAGGAATCGTGCTAAAACTAAAGTAATCAAGACAGAAGTGCTCTATCCATTTTCCAATCTGCTGAGTTTCGTCAACAATCGGGTTACCAGATACTCGGCGGGAGATATTTTAAGCTTGTTCGGACCAATGTCTCTCTTGATCCCAACATATACCGTGAAAATTACCAGTATTCGCAAACTTTTTGGATATCGAGAATAATTTCAGTCCAATAGTCATTTGCACACGGTTTATTTCTATGAACGGTGCAACTAAAATTTTCTATGAATTTTAAAACTTGTCGAATCACGTTTTAACTTCACTGGGATTTCGTATCAATTTGATAAGCTTCTTCGGTAAAAAATTAATTATGCAATAATGACACTTAGATCGTGGGAATTTTTGACTGTAGTTCATGTGTGCAATTTAACTTGTTCTAGACTGGTGTCTAAAAGATGAATTCTGTACAAGTCACACACAAAATATTCGCAGAAAATATATACAAGCATATTTGTTCAAGAAGCAGTTTCTTTTGACAAAGGTATCTTGGTGTCAATGGGATAACGGAGCGCTGTTCCGAAAGCAGTATGATGTGTTTTGTTCTTGTCTTTGGGTAAGTTTGACTTTTAAGGAGATCGCCGTGCAGCTGTCGGAATTCTCGTTAAACTTAGTATTTAAAAGTCGATCGCAAGAGAAAAAATGTTGCTTCAAGAATGTCTTCATGAGAACAGATGCAATTTTGAGCAACAGAAAGTCTTGAAAGTATTGCAGTGAACTGTACAGCATATGGAGTAATATACCATAGAATTGAAAATATATATACCATAGAAGTGAGAATTTCGCTTAGATTCAAGAGCAGGAGCACGAAGACGAAAAGCTTAAAACGAAACCTTACGAACTCTAGTAAGTATAGAATTCACATTACGGGTTTAGATAGGGTTGTTGGATGACCAACGTAATGTGTTGCTCACATCCCCATCCCTTACACACCACTACCGGTTTCTGGCTGTTTGCCTTCGTCAGGTGGAGACAATAAGATCAGGTTCAGTGAGCCTTGAAACAGTGGATTAAAGGTAAACAAGGTTATACTTGTATGCCAACTGTTATACAGGGTTCGTACAACGAACCACGATGTTCAGACACCAAATCACAAAGTGATTATTGGTCAAGCACTTGAGGCGCTTACATTACTTTGCTCATCCATAAGCGCCTCGAGTGCTTGACCAATAATCACTTTGTGATTTGGTGTCTGAACATCGTGGTTCGTTGTACGAACCCTGTATAACAGTTAGCATACAAGTATAACCTTGTTTACCTTTAATCCACTGTTTCAAGGCTCACTGAACCTGATCTTATTGTCTCCACCTGACGAAGGCAAACAGCCAGAAACCGGTAGTGGTGTGTAAGGGATGGGGATGTGAGCAACACATTACTGAGGTTGTTGGATATTTTGACGCCTAGATACACCACAAGTTTTCTCAAAGTAATTCAAAGTTTTAATGGTCCAAAAAGCAAATACTTTACAGTAACCACAGATTAAAAATATAGGGAATGCATAAAAACAACACAGATGTTTTATAAATATGGAAAGTCAGCATGTGTATTCAGGTGCAAGGTTGGATGTGGTCAACATATACTTGTCAAGTTCAGTCTTGAACATGTTCAGGATTGATGCGCAAGTGATATGTGAGGACAGAGAGTTCCATATAAAACAAAACTCGGATAGCCAAGAAAAACATTCGACAATTTGATCTAGAGTGTTTAATAATTGAATTGTAGCCCTGCGATCTGCTAGCACGTGCTTCTTGCCGATGAATCAGGTGTTCAAGTATGCAGAATGTTGAACAGCAGAATCAAGTCACCCCTGAGACGACGGTACGAAAAGTCATATGTTTAGAGTTGCAATCCTCTCCTCGTATGGCTTGTTATATAGCCCCGTCACCAGGTTTGTAGCGCGGTGGTTTACGCGTTGCAGCAAGGTCATGTCCTTCTGTATCCATGGGGACTATGCTTGAACAGCGTACTCCATTGCTGGTCTGATATAGGTGTTAATTATCCGTGGGAGTATCTGCTTTATGAAACTGCCGAAGATCCTTCTGAGCAACGCTAAGCTTTGGCAAGACTTTTTGCATACCACGAAACACTGCCGTGAAGACTGAAAGTTACTGCTAAACTAATCTGCTCTCTAGTGTGGTGGGTGTTGAATTCTAGATAAAGTAAAACTATTGCAAAATGTGCACGGACCTAAAGTACCATTTAAGTTACCCTGACTGTGCCAAAGGCTTGATTTATTTTTAATCTACAGAGCATTATGATGACATCATTTTTTTGATATACTGAAATCTGCGTCTTCTGCTTGTGAACAAGTACAAGGTTACTGATTATTGTGCGCATGAGTTTCACCACCTAAATCCAGATTGTGGTGATCTAGCGAGTAGCTTTGCAACCTGCGCACTGTCCTGGCGGCAAAGTTTCCTCATGGTTATCGATAATTGCTCGGTGTTTTTATCTCTTATCCATGAATGTGCACACAGCCGATTAAGACGTGTTATTGGATATTTTATGACATTAGTCACTTCTTTGGTCAATACCCCATTACCGATTTAAAAGGCATCGCCTTCAGTAAACTTTACTTGCTCTAGAATGACAAAGTGTCTTGTGCAAAACTTTCTAATTAATTTTGGAATCACTTTGATAACACAGTGATCAGTGCTAGCGACGGGTGCTCGTGCAATCACAGATAAATGCGTTGCGTCTGTCAAAGAAGCAATAGAGTTGAGCCTGTGCTCTAGTTAAAAAAAATTACCATATTTGCAAGCAACCAGTATCTGCCCTATTGAAGTCACCAACCATTAAAATGTAACACTATTAAAAAAGTGAGGTTCCATTTAGAAAAAATCGAAAAAGTCATGAGCAGATTAAAGACGAGAACTTAAAAGGTATATAGGTACTGATGAAAATAAGGGTTTTATAAGAAAGTAAAATGCCTAAATGCTTCGTCGGTGAAGTATCAAGGTGTACGATCTTTTGAAGCTCATCGATTTTACCCTAATGGCGCCCGTTATACTATGTGAGTATCTGAAGCGGTGGTTCAGACGCGATGTAGCGGACTAGTTCCACTCTTTTTGTACATTTAAAGACTGTCTCGCGTAAGACGTATTCTGCCTGTAGTTTGCTAACCATGAACCCACATGTAAATGGCTCTGGTGTCAAGACGTTCAACTGAAGAAATGGCTGTCAAATGTGAAAGGGAATCTAGATGCCCTCGGACTGCATAACGCCTATGAGTTTAATGCTCGGAATGCGACTGGATAACAAGCTTCAACGATAGACGTGCGTGGGCTGGTGCGATTGGAGACTTCAATGAAGCCGCTTACTCGTGGTACCGGCCACACAAAATAAAGCAAAAAGCACGATTTCGCGTTCCCCAATGTCGATTGTGTTTTACGTAACTAACATTTTGGTGGAACGTGATCAATCTCTCTTACTCCTTCAGAATTTAGTAATATCACCTCGCGAATCGCTTTTTGTGTTTGAATCCGAATAACTGTTAAGTTCTTTGATAGCAAGAAAGGCTCTTAACCACGTAGATTGCAAAGTTCACTGTCCACTAACGGGGAATTGCGAGAAGCCGGTCGATTGTAAAATAGCGATTTATTTACACCCGAATTGCGATATCAATTATAACAAAGTGAACACTCCTATTATAACACAGAATCGATCTTTCTAGAATGTCGGTCGATAATATGTCGTTACTGATTGTAAACGTTAAACAAACTCCAAGCCAGTCGGTGATTGGGAACGTTTCACTGAGCAATAGTAGTGTCCCATATTCCGGCCTATCAGCCAATCGAGCTGTTTTATTCGTTAGGCGGAATGCCTCATAACAATCACTATCCTCTACGGCTATATAATGCAAATTCACTCGGGTAATAAGTGCGAAGTACACAGCTGCCTCGATTCCTCACCATAAGGCAAAATGCGAACATAATACTTCTTTCTTACCAACAATCGATTATATTCCATAAATCGTAAAGTCTTTATAACATGTAATGAAGGGTTTAGTCCAAATATAGGGTTGCACTTTATAAACCTTTGGAATTCACTGAGGCAACCAAAAAAGGTGTTTTTTGCATTCACATTGTTCTACATTATTGCTCTGCCTCTGTAGCTCATAATTCGGACGCACGGTTTGTGGCAGCAGGCTCTGAAACGTTCGATCTTACACTTCAACGTATGTGGCATGCTAACCCGTGACCTGCTTTTTGCAGTGAATGCAGTCCGCATTGCTAAGCCTTAAGAGCGGCTTGTATCGCTATTGGACTGTTTTCCGTCGGTTTGCAGATTTTGGGTTAGCAAGTGTACAATAAAGCTTGTCGTATCTTGAGTCTTCTCAAAAGAATATTCCGGATTACCAAAGTAATGTGTTGCTCACATCCCCATCCCTTACACACCAATACCGGTTTCTGGCTGTTTGCCATCGTCAGATGGAGACAGTAAGATCAGGTTCAGTGAGCCTTGAAACATTGGATTAATTGTAAACAAGGTTATACTTGTATGCCAACTGTTATATAGGGTTCGTACAACAAACCACTATGTTCAGACACATAATCACAACAAACCCCGTTGTACTACCTATGTTATTTGTAATTCGCATATTATTCTGTGGTTTTTGTAAAGCTATGTGCTTTTTAGACCATTAAATTGAATTGAATTGAATTACTTTGGTCATCCATAAGCGCCTCGAGCGCTTGACCAAGAATCACTTTGTGATTCTGTGTCTGAACATCGTGGTTCGTTGTATGAACCCTATATAACAGTTGGCATACAAGTATAACCTTGTTTAATATTCCGGATTTTTACGCCTGAAACCCTACCCTGGGTAATTAACACGTATATACGTCCTGTTATGGAATATTCCATCCAAGCCTGGGCACCATGGCTGAGGAACGATATCGAACTACTCGACAGGATTTATCATCGTGCTACAAAGTTGGTCTCCCGGTACAGAAATTTTCCTTTCACAGAGCGAATGTTAAAACTGAACCTACACGGTTCTACCTAACGGCGGATACGTAGTGACCTTATGTTGACCTTCAAAATCTTGCATTCTGTAAACCATCCCCTTAAACACTTGCTAAAGCCCAATGACCTTACTCGAACACGAACACATTCAAAGGCTTTAAGCATTCCGCATTCTCGATTGGATATATGTCGTAATTTTTTCTCCGTAAGAATTTGTTTCACTTGGAACTATTTGCCTGAAGAAATCATATGATCAGAATCTGTTGAGGTTTTCGCTTCCAAACTCGATGAGTTTATGACGAACCATGCGGTATGCGTGTGTCCCTATTGATTTTTGAGATATTTTATATTTTTATATGTTCCATATACCTTGTCATCCTATGGTTATTGTTAAGCTTAATGCTTTTTCTACCATACAATTTTCTGAGTTCTGAGTTCAAGCAGCATGAACATTCTGCTTGAAACCGTGCATCATTTCCCATACTTCTGTTAAAGTATTGCTGATAGCCTCACGCTGAAATAATTTAGCAGCTTGACAGATCAGTGGTCCCGTTTAAAATTTCATGTAAGCGACAACCGCAAGCGTGCGAGGAAGAAGTGTCCCAATCGCATCTGTTTCTATTCTCAGCATGAATACCCACCGTATTCGGTTCAGTGAGTTTCAAACTGTGGGCGGATGTTAGAGTAAGTTTGACTTCGCAACCCCTCTAAACAGTTTTCGGAAACCTTTGCACCCTATTAAAAAATAGAACAGCTCTGTGTCAAAGAGTTAATTCGAGATATGATCGTCGAACGACACTTCCGTGAATGTGACAGTTTGATCAGTCATTTCGTCCGATAATGCACACCCACTGCATGAGGTCCTTATGCCTTGCAAATAATTGTCATCTACGCGAAGCCAATATCTCGTCCTTTATTTGAGAAATGAAAAATTCAGGAATTCTTTCGTTCCTTACCTTGCCAGCTATTTGGTTGATCAATCGAGAATTAGTCTTTATCTAAGGAGACGACTGCAGTGTGAGATTCGACATTGAATCCTCACCATCGGAAAAGTATTTTTGTATGGTTGAATTAATCTTATTGCTGAAAATTCGTCTACACGAATAAAACCGTTTTTTCTTCTTTTTCCATATTCTGGACGGTTTATAATTGTCCAATATTTTGTTCCTCACGTTTTTTGAGTTTACTTTTTGATGATTGCGAAAAACAAACCGGTAATTAGGTGTAAGTGCTGGGCGTTGACACCGAAACATTGGTCGTTTCTTAATTTATTAGCGCTTTACCTGGAATTCCTTGATGCTGGTGTTTTTTTAATATAGCTGTTCGTTCTACTGAATATATATTAGGTGTCTCCCAAATAAATTTTTGGTTTAATGAATATAACTTGTTATAGAAGCAATTCGTGTCCTCTGTTTTCATTGAATGCGTTTTGTTTAAGTGTCTAATTCGGAGACACTTGGGAAAAACAAATCTTTCTATACCGTTTCACGCAAACATATAATTGTGAAGATAATTAATGGTTAGTTTTAAATCTCAGAGTTCACAGTGGAAATCTTAAATTAATGCATTTCATTTTTACTTTTAATCGCGGAGAGAATTCGGTTTGCGTGATAAGATCAGTGAGGAAAATAAAGTTTTGGAACATAAACGCGCGCTAGCCACTGAGACCTGGAATCTCATTAGCAAAACATCTGTCATTTTCTCTCAACGAACTCCGTGTCATTTAAAACCCCCAACTGTGACAAAAAAAAGTAATGGATCCAGTGCATACGTTCTAAATGCAGGCACGAACTCTACCGTCGAAATAAGCAAGCAGCTCACTACCGGTGGTCAATCAATTACACGTAAGTACTGCACGATTGCACATCCGTGCAAATTGATTGACCATCGGTAGTGAACTGCATGCAGAAACACGCTAGAGTCTCACTACCATTTCTATTTCTATTGTCTTTCTCATAGTTGTCTAGGCCTGGGCAACCTGACGGTATCCGAGCCCACGTGCAGTCTCTGACTGTGCGGCACTTTCCTTGGATCAGGCTTGTGATTTCATACTTACATAGATACATACATACATACATACATACATACATACATACATACATACATACATACATACATACATACATACAAACTCATACATACATACATACATGCATGCATACATACATACATACATACATACAAACATACATACATACATACATACATACATACATACATACATACATACATACATACATACATACATACATACATACATATATACATACATACACATACATACATACCGTCGAAATTTTTGGTATCCTTCGTAAATTGAACATTTATTAGATAGACAAATTAGTAAAAGCAGAACTGATCGATTAACCTGGTCTGTGAGCTAAATTACCACACTCTCATTTTCTATCTGGATTTTGTCTGTAAATTGGAAACTGGTCGGAGTTCAAAAGATCTAATTTTTGGAAACCTAAAATCGGGAAGTGACCTTCAATTATACCTCACTGCGGGAGAGATTGTCACTCCGAATCGGACAGTTCAGCCATCATGCGCTTGTGATGTACATCCATGGCCAATATCGACCGAAGGTTACAAACAGTACAAAGACTATTATAAAAAATATTTGATATTCATCCTATGCCATTGTAAACACTGCTGATCGACCAGTTAATTTATATCGCTGTAAAAGTCTTAGTAGGCATCGGTGGTGTCCGGTCACTTAATCGTCAGGCTATCAATCGCCGACACTTAATCCCTAGACCCTTAATCACTAGACATTTGATCCCCAGACATTTAACCCTCAAGTTCATCCGCAGTCATTTAATCTTCAGCCACTTAATCCCCGGTTTGATAACTTCTGATTTTAACACTTCGGACGGGATGTAACCTTTTGGTTACATGAACTTCGCAAGTCATTTTAAGCTAATTCTAACGGAATTTTCCGAATTTTTTTTGCACGGCGGCATACAGAATTTTGTCAACTGCAGGGTGGTTTTCTTCTTTGTTCGCAATAATCATTGACTTGTCTACAGTGAAAGAGAAAGTATGTGCTGGTACGGGTTTCGAACGTATCCTCACAATTCGCAGTTTTGTGAGCCAAATAAAAATCGTGTGAAAGTCTCAGTTATTATAAATTTTGTTCCATTATAAACTTAGTCATGCCTACAAAGACATTATGTAAAAAAATGGAATAAATCAGAAAATCTTCGAAATGCGTTGCGTTTAAATAGATGTAACCTTTATGTTACATCCGGCAGAAGTCACCAAAATCGTACAGGCCTGTTGGAAGTGTCTCACGACCGTGGAGGAACGAGGAATTCTGTCCTCCTGAAGATATTGAATGAAAAGATATACTTTCTGTTGACGAAGAATGGCGATCATTTTCACCGATTTCCTTTTTTAAGTTGATGTTCGACAATTCGGCATTCGAGACAATGGTTTACCAAACCAAAATTTATGCAATGCAGACCGCTGGGAAAGAGTTGCGAATTGACAATACGGATATGAGAACTTTCGTGGGGATCATACTTCTAACTGGTATAATCAAAGTTCCTAGTTATCGAACTTACTGGAAAAAAGGCTTAAGCCTCAAAGCAGTTTCGAGTAATATGAGTCGAGACAGATATGAGGAGATAAAGCGCTATCTTCACGTTAATGATAACATTTTGCAGAAGAAAGATGGCAACAAAGTTGACAAACTATTAAAAATTCGACCAATTATGGATTCCATCAAATCGAACTGTCAGAAACTTCCACAAGAATAACATCAAGCTGTGGATGAACAAATCATTCCTACCAAAGCGCATATCTCCTTAAAACAATACAATCCAAGAAAGCCACATAAATGGGGGTATAAAGTCATAGCTAGAGCAGGATCGAGTGGCCTTATTTATGACTTCGAGATTTATACGGGGAAGGATCGGAAGAAGGAAGATGTCGAAGTTGGAGTGTCATCAACCTACGCACTTCGGCTTGCTGAAGGTATACCCAAGCACAAGAACTACAAGTTATTTTATGATAACTGGTTCTTTTCATTGGGCTTATCAAGGAAGCTACAGGAATCTGGTATTCTCAATGTGTCTACCGTCAGGGTGAACAGGCTGAAAAGATGTATACTGGAGAATGATAAACTGCTACAAACGATGGGAGAGGAAGTTACGACTTCAGAGTTGAAATCAATAGTAATATAATAGCTGTGAAGTGGTTTGACAACAAACCAATTCACCTACTTTCTTCATATGCGGGAATAGAACCGGCTGATACAATGATGAGATGGGATCGAAAACAGAAGTCATATGTAGAAGTTGGTAGACCTTTCGTTGTAAAAGAATATAACAAATTCATGGGGGGAGTCGATTTGTGCAATATGTTGATCGAACTTTATCGTACCAATTTCAAGTCGAAGAAATGGTACATGAGGATTTTTTTCTATCTGTTAGATCTGAGTGTGGTAAATGCTTGGTTGTTATACCGAATGACCTGTGATTTCATGAGTTTAACAGGAATGTGTCTCTCTGACTTCAAAGAAGACATAGCAATCGCTCTAATGACTCCGCCCGTAACTCCAAGAGGAAGGCCAAGGTCTACAACAGACATGCAGCAACCGGAACAGAAGATGAGGAAAATCGTTTGCCCAGTGAATTCAGTCCGTTTCGACAAAGTTGGACATTTTCCGCTCATCTCGAAAACCCGGAAGAGATGCAAGCACTGTGTAAATGGATTGACTAAAGTGAGGTGTCAAAAATACGATGTAGCTCTGTGTCTGACCTACGACAAAACATGTTATAGAGGCTATCACACAAAAGTACAATGCAGTGCCATAAGGAAATGACGCCTGAAAACTGATGACTTCTGCCGGATGTAACCAATTGGTTATTATTGGTTATTTTCTCAATTATGTGAATATCACAAACTTTTTATATTATTTGTGTTATTTCACCCCTGGGAAACTCGTTTCCGAAGAAAAAATATTTTATTTCGGGTTAGAAAATAATTCAGGCATGAAAGGGTTAAGGGAAAGTATTGCCGACAGCATACGGTCTCAGTTCTTCAAGCAAGTGCTAGGGTTCATATCAAACAGAAGAAGAAGTATGCTGAGATATGAGGATTCTTCAGAAGTTATCAAACTGACTGACTGAAGATTAAGTGACTGGGGATGAAGTGACTTGAGGGTTAAATGTCTGGGGATCAAATGTATGGTGGTTAAGTGTCTAGGGATTAAGTGTCGACGATTAAGGGTCTGACAATTAACTGTCAGTAAATCGCATCAGTACAACAGAATGAGATTACACGGTCATGTAAATATTGTTGAGTATGAGATTTCCATATACTTGAAATGTAATCAGTGGTAGGGACACTCTAAAATAATTTTCGAATAAGTAACTTATTTGCAACTAACTGGTAATATATAATTTAATGTCAGTTTAATGCTTCCTATTGAAATCTGCTAACGCCTAGCCTCAAAACCTCATTTAAATTGTCAGTAACAATATGAAGCCAAGTGAGAAAACGTGGTATGTGCAACATATTCGCTTCAGACACTAATAAATAATTGAAAATTCCGACCAAGATTGTGCGAAAAATATTCCTTTCGAAGTTAAAAAAGACAAATAAGAAGCTTTGTTCAAAAATACTAAAAAAAATTCGTTTTATCCAATTCAATTCACTTCAAGTTAATGGTTCCAAAAAAGCACATAGCTTTAAAAACCACCGAATAATATGGGAATTACGAATAATATATGTAGTAAAAGCGGGATTTGTTTGTTTACTGAGCAGTTCAGGAATCAGGTAAAAATCCATAGGCAGAAATTGTTTTAAACCGGTTGGGTGGGGTAAATATGATAGTTTACGTGGATGAATTGGTTCAAAAGCTTTATGATGCAGGAATTATATTGTTCCATGTTTGGATGGTCAACATGAAATTGTCCCCAAATTCGATTTGAAACTATATCCAGTTGGCGTGAATGTGCAACATTACCAGGTTATTAAAATGGAGTTTAAGGAACTACCACTTATTTCGTGTTCTATCTTCTGTGGTTCTTGAGTTATCGCGGATTAATTGTTCAATACCGAAATGTTGCCATCGAACACAGTCAAATCACTCAATCGACAAAACACCCATTATTGATCAGCCGGCAAGCCCTATGCACCCACACACGTGCGAACGTGTCATGAGATCCACTGCCCAGACAAAGAAAAAAATCGATCCAGCTGTGACCGTCAGAAATATTCATGCGACGGCAATGCGGAATCGCTGTGACCTCTGCATCACTGTTTAGATCCGGTAGGCGTTGATACTGTTTCAGTTAAATGTCCTTTCTGTGGGTTCCACCAACAGGTGATGAGAATTTGACTGATGATTGTGTGAGACTTGTGAACGATGAGAAACACCCATCCGTTTGTTATAATTGTACTAGCTGTAAGCATTCCAATAAAGTCGTCCGCCACAACAGTAAAGACTTGACTGTAGGTAAAGACCCTAATGAAATGGAGAGTAGACTGTCACACCTGGAAAACCAGTTTGCCGAAATGGGAAATTCAATGAAGCTATTGATCAAACCAACAACAAAGGATCCAAAACATTCAAATTCATCTTTAGACACCACTAGACCCGATAAATATTCCGAAATATTGCTACAAGACACCAAAGAGATAGATACAACCGAGTCAAAACTAGAGCCATCCTCCTTAAGTGTTGTGCTTGAGAAACCAGCTTCAAAGGAAACAATATAATCTATAAAGCACGGAAAGACTTTAAGCGTAGTGTGCACCAATATTACTGAATCAGAAATCACGCTCTTTCATGCAAGGCAAAACATGACCTTGAGAATTGGTTAGATATTTGCAATCGAATTGGCTTAGATGGTGTACACCCGGAGTCGGTAACTCGGCTCGCTCGTCACCCTAAGTTCCCGAACCACGACAAACCACGTTTGCTTAGGATCACTTTTACCAACGAAAGGGACATGGAAAATGTCCTACTCAATTCGTATTTGCTTCGAGCACAAAGTGACGCACACCACCGTATATATGCTGACGTACCTTTGTAGGAAAGACAACGAACACCGAATATTCGGTATCAAACAGCATCAAGTAGTATTATTGTGCTCGGCGTTCCTGAAAATACAGGAGCCACAACGGTTTATGAAAGAAAAAAATCACGATTGTAAACAGTGGTCATTTATTGCCAAGACTATCGGCTCCTCAAATTATGTAGTCGTCGACACATACCGAATACCTTGCTCGCCGAACTATCAAGGAAAATGCTCAAATTACATTTTTGTCAAGTTGTATGGCAGATGCTGTCCGATCCGAACTAAAACTATACAGAAAGAGATTATCTGATAACGTTAGATTTTGTAACCCCAGAGTCGTCGATGCTGTCAAATTGCAGCGTTCCATTGCAAAATCATCCGAGACTAACACAATCGCCAGCGAAAATACCTCAACTTGTTTCAAAAAACGACAAAAGTTCGACGTCGACAGCGTCGAACCAATAAATACTGTTACTGACTCGTTGTTACATGCTAAAAGCTCAATAAAGTGTCTCCATACGAATGACCAGAGTTTGTTTAGCAAATTGGCTGAGCCAGCCGAGCTGTGCAAACTATATTCATCAGACCTCGTTGCTGAGACTGAAACCTGGTTTCAATCTTGTATGAATGAAAGCGAACTGTCGATCGCAAACATGATACTATTACGGAACGATCGTCCACGAAAAGGTGGTGGAGTGGCTCTATACTGTCACGTAGGTCTTCAGTGCATGAAGATTCACAATCCCAACCTCGAATCAGAAGATACCCTCTGGTGTAGCCTTACACAGGAGTCACAGGCCGACTGCATTATTGGTATAATATATCGCCCTTCGTCTTCGACGGATGCTCAAAACGACAGGTTATTAGAGGCTATAAATTATGCCGAAAAGATGAGAACCTCCAAATTACTGGTCAGTGGGGACTTCAAACTTCCTCATCTTTTTAACTGATCAGATCATCCTCTACACACACCTGATCATAAATTCCGTGAGCTGATCGCCATAATTCCACTGCATAACCATGTGTCCGACTTTACTCACAGTAGAGGATCAGAGTTACCGTCCGTTTTGGATTTAATCCTTACTTCCGAGACAACAGCAGTTGAGGGTGTTGACTACATTGCTCCACTCGGTCGGAGTGATCATCTTGTGTTAGGCTTTGAATATGTATGCAGCGCTAGACGTGTATATGAGTCCGCAAAACTATTCAAAAGGATCAACTACGTAAGTTTACGTGACGCGCTTGGGTTAGTAAATTGACGGGTGCTTGATTATCACAACACGGAAACACATTACAGCGCACTCACAGAAAGACTTCAGTCAAACATATATCAAAATTCGCGATTTGTTGACGAACGAGGGACAAGCGACTTTCGTTTTAGGCTTCGTAATCGCAAGAAAAAATGGATCGGGCAAGGAACTCTGCTTGTGTTAAACACAGAAATACCAGGACCGATGCTTCCTGGCAACAATTTTGCAGAATTCGAAACAAAATAAACACTCTCATCAAGGAAGACAAGCAAAATTATCATCGCTTTCTATCTTTGAAAATTGAAGGATATCCTTAATTGCTATATCGGATTGTCAATGCTCGATCGAGCGTGAAACCAGGGGTGTTTCCTGTTCTTACTGATGATGGATTAACGGTCTCAGCAAAGGAAACAGCTGATGCTCTCGCTCAATTTTATGCGAAAGTATTTAGTCCGTTAGCGATTAGATCAACTGAAGAATTACCACCATCAACGGTGACGCAACAGCTGACTGAAATAGAGCTGAATTCAGCGATTATACAACGACATTTGTGTTGAATGAAAGCTAGGACGGAATCACTCCGACTATACTGAAATCCCGTGACTAGCAGCTGTTTGAACCTTTAAGTGAATTGTTTAACTATTCTCTAGCCGAAGGAGTGGTGCCAACAGAGTGGAAGACAGGGGTAATTTCACCTATCTACAAATGTGGTAGACGTTCAGATCCTGCAAACTACCGTCCTGTCACCCTACCTCATGTGATATCCAAAGTTCTAGACCGTATAGTTACTGAAGAAATAGTTCATCACTTGCAATCACAAAATATGGTATCTGTAGCGCAGCATGGTTTTCGTAAATCTCGCTCATGCTTGGCACACTTGTTGACGGTGTTAAACGACTGGACCCAAGCGGTTGACGAAGGAGCTAGGATCCACGCTTGCTATCTAGATATGTCTAAAGTTTTTGACCGAGTTGATCACTTTCGACTAGTACAAAAGCTAAAGCAGATTGGTATCAGCGAACATCTACTCGTATGACTTAAAAGTTACCTCAGTGGGCGCACGATGTTCGTTCGAATCAATGGGGTACAATCACATGTTATTGAAGGCTTGATTGGCGTACTGCAAGGTTCAGTCCTCGGGCCAGTACTTTTGTTGGTTTTCATCAACGACCTACCAGAGACGCTTTCATGCAAGGTGATTCTCTTTGCCGGTGATATTAAACTTTGGACGCGGATAAAATCAACTGCGGACTGTGTACAGCTGCAACGTGATCTAGATGCTCTCCATGAATGGTCAGTACGGAATAAGCTGCACTTCAATTTCCAAAAATGCAAGATGTTGCAAATTGGTAAGCCATGCCAGTACCAATATCACTTTGAGCAGACGATTTGGAGCTAGACCGAGTCGGAAAGGGATATTGGAATCTGGGTATGTGGCAGACTGAAGGACAGTCTGCATTGTTAAGTAATCTACAAGCGTGCTTCCAAGCTTCTAGGTATGCTGCGACGGATTTTAAAACCTTCTCGCCTGGAACGTTGCCCACCACGAACCAACCATGGAGAATGCATCACAAAATTGGACTCAGTGGTTAAAAAGGATATATTATTGCTTGATAAAATATACCATCGTGCAACCAAACTCGTAAGTGGTTTCCACAAAGTAACGTACGAGGAATGATTGCTAAAATTGAGACTCCCCACCCCCCTTCAAAGAAGCCTTCGAAGCGATGTGATACTAACATACAAAATATTAAATACCCCACATCATCCTTTAAATCATTTATTCGAATACAGTGAGTCACGACATACAAGCAGCCACTCAGCGACACTACAAATGCCCACTCCCGTATCAGCTGTCGCCGATATTTTTATTGTGCACGTGTCTGTTTCCTTTGGAATGCCCTCTCCGAAACTTGTCATCGCTCCCAGAGTCGAAACGTTCCTTCGAAATTTGGATACTTACTTGTTGCATAACGATTTGACGACACCTGCGTAATGATTCATGGCAAGTATTCAACTGGACTATTCTTGACATTACGTGTTTATTTTATACCTTTTTCCTGTACAAATATTCACTATGATATGGTAATTGTGAAGCTATGTGCTTTGTATGGCCATAAATTCTTGAATCTTGAATCTTAATCATGGATTGTTAAACTTCAGGTGTATCGATTTGATTTGATTGTCTATTTGTGTTATTGGAATTCCACATGTCGTCATGAGTGCCACTAAACTTTTGGCTGTTGTATGAATGTTGATGTGATTATGGTTAGGTAAGTCGTTGTGGGTTAACTGCTTCATCAGATGATCACCCAGTGACATTTCTACACAGAATCGAATACCAGTAAGAAAGGTAATAGTTTACCTTCACTGCTGAACAAATGTCTCTAATTGAAGGTTTTTTCCATCAAACATTCACGAACGTTTAAGGACAGTACGGCCAAGTTCAGTGTTCTTCGTAGTTCACTTTCCTTTATTTAAATACTTTGCTTTTGACATTAATATTCCGTCTATTTAGGTTTCCTGAATAATCTAAAACGGTGTACAGGACGAAACGATTAAACGTAATTTGCGATAGACATGAATTGAACGGCAGCACATCATTATTCATCTTATTGGTAATCTATCAAATGAATTGGAAAATGTTTGTGACAGATGGGGGAATCATAATCGTGAAAAAAAATAAAGTTTGTAATGAATCTGTGAGTAATTCAAAGTAATGTTGTGAGAGTAGTTTTTTTCATCAAATGAATTGTTATGACAGTAATCGGGCATATTAATCTGGGAATTTTTTATACTTTGATGTACGTATGCAATTGTCCACAGGAAAATTCATGGATAAAAATTTTTCATTCTCGTTTCAGACTTTTATTTCTTGAATCTACATCGTTTATTTGTCCCCCCATTAGCAATTTTCTTCAACGCTATTTTTATGTCACCATTAAAAATATCTTTGTTATGTTTCTGTGTCAGCTGCGATTTCTTAAATTTAACATGACCCATTTCACTTAATCGTAAACAGAGAAAGATCATAACAGTCATTCACAATGGAAAAATCATGATTGGTACTGCTGTTTTGTGGAGAATGCGTAGAGAGGCTTGTTATCTTTTTACGCTCTGGTGTAGAATAGAATTATATTACTAAGACAAATGGAAAGTTAGTGCTTTTTCGTGATGATTTTGTACGAATTTCTCCTATTGTTTTCCACCAGTCGGTTCATTGTGATCAAAATGTCTGATGATGGTTGTACTAAACCGATGTTGCGGTTTAACGTAGGTATGACAGCAAATTCTGTTTATTCAAAACCAACTTCACTCGTCCTCTATTTATCGTTATGGTGCTCTTCCTCAACTTTATGACTTGAATTTCTGGTGTTACTCATTTCTGTTGTACACAAAAAATGTCGAATAGATGGATTTCTTTTGGGTCTATTGTGATCGACTTTGGGATTAAGCATTATATTCCCGGCTTGTAATGAACTCGAACCCGATTGATTTGTGATCATTGGAGTTCATTCCACGTATTGGACAGTTACCAGTAGTTGATATTTGGTTGTTAGAAAAATCAATACGCAAACATTCCACGGTTAATTTTGTGTTGATTATTCGCGAAAAGATAGCTCATCTGAATTTGTTCGACTTTCCTTATCGACGATGCAGAGGAGACCATATCCTATTTTACAAAATATTCCATACCCCAAGCCACCCCTACAGGGACCGTTCAAGGGAAGGGATAGGCGGAACTCTGGATCCATGATTATACGCTGGAGGTACCGCATTCCCGCCTAAAGTTTAAATGTAATTTTATTCTGTCCGTGTCTGTTTTACATGGAACAGTTTACCTTCTGTCGTTGCCCACTCCACTAGCTTGCATGGGTATAATACTAAATTAGATTAGTTTTTATTTAACGATTCGTCTCCCGACTACTTATATACTGTTTAATCTAATTGCTTAGATTGTTTATGAACTTACCTTTTAATTTTCACCATTCAATGGTTATTGTTAACCTTGATGCTTTTTAGACCATTAAACACCTTGAATTAACCTTGAAGTTTTCTTCACTCACTATCTTCAACCTCTCAAATCGATCATTGCAACTGATCGTTTTTCCTGTACTATAACTGGTATTTGTTCGAGCCTGTAAAATATAATATCCTAGGAAATTCATCATTTGCATTATTTTGAGCTCCTGATTATCAGGATATACTGTTCTTACACCTACACGTACGTGAATATATTATACCTTGTTGGAGTCCCCTTGAAGTTAGCTTTCTGGATATACCACTCTTGTAGCTTAATTCGATAATACGAGCACATTCGGATTTCTCGTGATTTTCCCATATTGACTCCACACGTGCAACGCTGCTAAAACTCTTCAACTCCTCAAACGGATTATCGTCATCGGAAAGATCTTATTCTTCGCCATCGACTGGTTGTATTTTCAACATCGTGTGATGAAGTACCGAAGCGTATCGCCGGATTCAATTCTGATTTTGCTCTTATTCGTGAACACCGCTTTTGTCGCGCTCACGATATTCATCATCGATCGCTCTACAGAACCACTGCTTGTGCACACAACACTGAACAGTGCTACTCACAACCCTGACCGGATGACCCCGAAAAGAATGCAAAGCGCACCGCGCTGCATGTGTACGGTTTGCCAAAAATAGGTAAGTCCTAAGGCGAGTTCTCTCATGTGTTTGTTGAAAGTGTATACAAAATGCAACAAATCGCTGACCTTGGATTTGGTAGCGATTATTAATGGAGATAATTGTCTTGGCGTTTGCTACGTTTGCCAGGTGTGCATGGCCAAGCCAACAGCGTCATCCTCGGAGGCAAAACCCCCTGAGGATGAAATTGAAACGCGTCAAAATGGACTGGAATCCAGATTACAAAAACTGAATGAAGTGATAAAAACGTCATAAAGGCATACAATTAATTTCTCCAAGGGTAAAATACATCAAATATTTTCGGATCAACTGAGGTCAAATTTGGACGTGCACTTTAGAACGAAGTACGAGATACCGGGACTTGCAGTGAAACGTTTGACCCAAAAACTTTTGCTAGTAAACTGGATCGTATGTCAATCAATTAAGACGGACAAGAAAAATCGTTCAGTCGACAAATTGTAACTCGATGTCGGGACATGTTTATCATTTTTTAAATTTGTGGTGAAATTATTGTAACAGCTGAAAATTCGTGTGTACGAATAAAGTCAATTTCTTCTTCTTCTTAATTGTTTCCCGATTTAGAGGTTACTGTCAAAGAGCCGATAAAAAGTCCAACATTTGCCTAGATAACCGCGCAGATGGTGACTATAACGGGTAAGTGTTCGCCGGGATAAGTGACTCCTCAACTTAACGGAAACGAGAAAGGATTCAGCAAAACCATTCCTAAAAAGACCGACTCCAATTTTAAGCCAAAATCCGCGGGTATAAACCTTAGTGTTACATTTACCAACGTGACCGAGTTACGGGTAACGCTGTTCGAAGCGAAGCGAAATCATGACTTAGTTTAGACTGGCCGCAGTTAATCCCTCATCAAAGGTTCGGCTAAACCGCCACCTGAATTCTCCTCACAAAGATGATCCTCCCCTTTTAAAAATAACGCTACAATCCGCGGAAGACGTGGAAAACGTAGCCTTAAATGCTTACCTTCTTAGAGGTGTTCCAGAGTCTACATGTCGGATCCATTCAGATCTACAATGGTGGGAGCGAAACCGTCGAAGAAATCTCGAGAGGAAAATAATCTGAGAAGTATTGTATTTCAAGGCGTTCCGGAAGATGTTGCTGACGTACCATCTCAAGAAAAGTTTGAGCACGATAACAAACAGTGGAAATATCTAGCCGAAACAATTGGTATTAAAAAAGGCCATATTTGTGGATGCTTTTAGTATACCTCGGTCTGTCAACTATAAAGGCCAAGGTCCTAGCCCTTTAAAGCTAACCTTCTTGACAACCAAAATGATCGGTAGTATCAAACGTGAATCAAAATCTAATAGAAGAAACCTACCCCAAAACGTCAAGTTGAGCTTGCCCGGGATAATAGCCCGAAGCAAGCAAACGGATAGTACCGACCCATCAACGCCTAATGCTACGGTTCAAACTGAATATCATGCGATAGCTCCAAAAACTTGAGAATTCAGACACTTACCGAGTCGGCCCATTGATAACCTTTCATAATTTGAACACTACAAACTCTATAGGCTGTTCTTGCATTCACCTTTGTTACTTAGACATTTCTAAGGCTTTCGATAGAGTCGATCACCATTTGCTTCTTCAAAAACTGATACGTCTAGGAATATGTGAACCACTCTTCTCATAGTTGTGCGACTGCCTGTCAGATCGCCACACCCGAGTTAAAGTGAACGGAGTGCTATTCCAAAATTTCAAAACCATCAGTGGAGTCCCACAAGGATTCATGCTAGGCCTGCTCCTCTTTCTATAATACATAAAATATTTACCCCCTCATAATGGTCCTGTTCGAGGATGATATGAAATTCGGACCCATGGATTTATCAAAATTTCGCCCAATGTTTAGCTTCCTGAGTCTACTGAATATTCACGACGTTCCATTTTTCACATTTTCTTTCATATCGTAATCATGTGGTGTTGCAAAGTATTAACTTTTTAAATCCTTGAATCCGTGAATCAGATGAAGAAGCATGTCGACCCCTATGAGAAAACGAGTTACTCTCAATTGCGACGAACACATTATTTAATAACCACAAAAACCTTGCCACCACTCGAGATTGATACGCAGAAGCTCATTGAGCAGTTATCAACGCTTATATTTAAACCGAAGTTTGTAATATTGTAATATAGCGAAAATTCTTTCATGAAAAAGAAACAACTCGTAATCATGCGGGATCACGTAGAGTCTGGTAGATAACTTACTGTGAGTTAATACGCAGGTGCGGTCAAATATTTGTGCAAATAATACGTGTCCAAATTTCGATTGAATGTCTCGAGGCTGGGAACGGTAACAATAATTTTGGGGAATGCATTCCAAATGTAAGAGACTCATACATAATCAACAAATATCTGTGACACATAACACAGGAATGGGGAGATTTTAATGTTACTGAGTGGTTACGTGTTTGTCGCGACTCACGGTATTTGAATAAATGTTTGAATGGGTGGTTTGGAGTATGTAATATTTTGTACGTTAGCATCACATCACTCTGAAGGCTTCTTTGGAAAAGGTGGGCAGGTTTGGATTTTGAATTCGATAGTTTTGCAAACCACTTACGATTTTGGTTGCACGCTGGTTATATGTATAAAGAAATAGAATATTCATTCATGAGCCAGGAGTCCAAGCTTGCAATGCATGCACTATGGTTCGATTTATGTAGGGTTTTAAGATTGTGGGCAAAGTTTCAGGTCAGATGGTTCTGAAAATCCGTCGCAGCACACACAGAAGCTCTGTTGTACGCATGTAAATGACCTTGCAATGTATGGTGTTATGCGTAAAAATCGATGAAAGTATATTTGTATTTCTGTATTTTTTCATAGAGATCCTGATTTAGTTTCCTACATTTATCCTTATTAAACTCTTTTAATTCTCTGATATTGGATTCAATCATATGTATTTTTAGCTCCACATCGTCTTTCGTCTGATTGTTGAGAAGGAGCGAAAACCAAATCGTTAATGTACTGACTATATGTCACTTTGGATATCGCGTCTGGTTTCCTTGTCACTTTTCGGTAGATTGCTGACCCATTAGTGGGCTGTTAATCTGAAGAGTTTTTAAGGAAACAATTATGTAACTGGGGCAACAATCACGAAACAAGTTGAATATTTTTGAATAATTTTGCGCTCTGACTCTTTAGCGAATTACTGCTCGATTCCAAGTCATACACGGGGATGATTTTAATATTTTCGTGATCGTCTCATCAAGAACTATCGAATTATTCCATCTTTTCTCTACGAAAGGATAATACGTTGATTTTTGCTATTCGGGATTCATTTCCAAGTTACATTCACGCGTGCAAACGTTAGCAGTCTTTAACACATATAGTTGAATTTACATCCACTTGAAAGAGCTCAGCATTTTACATCCTTCGAGCTTTCTCTCTCAACGTTGCATATTGACTGTGATGCACAGCATCGTGGATATCATCTTAGTCTAGAATCTGAACCTTAATTTGTTCATGCATCAACTTCAACTCATCAATAAACAGCGGTCGATATTACATTACCTGCAGGAAGCATGTCTCGCCGCGCTAACTTAGAAACAGAAACACACACGACGCACATAAACGCGAAGCGATGACCCAGAAAGCCGTACAACAAAGTGCAAAAGCTGTACGAAAGGTCTAACTGCGAAGGCAAAATACACGCTAGCTGCGATACGACCTTGACGATGGAAGCGATAAGTCTAATGAAAGACGATTTTATCGCCGGAGTTTGCTATATCTGCTCCAAATACAGACAGAGTTCACAAGGCCTCTGCGACCTAGCAACTGTAGAAGCAATCAATCAGGGACTGATCTTAGAGACGCGAATGGTCACATTTTAATCATGTTTTAAACTCGATTCCTTGCTAGAAACTCGCACGAAACCAGCGTCCTATGTACTCAACCAAATAACAGATGACAGCTGTATTTTGAAAAATAACGCAGCTATTTCTGACCAAACGCGATGTCGATAAGTGGACGATAATGAACCCAGCTACATGAGTTTCCGACGCTAGCACATACATCAAACTAATGAGCATGTAAACCCTGCACAAATTCCGAAATCATGCGCCACCGCAGCTCAAGGCCATTTATAATTGTTACGTCGACATTTCTAAAGTTTTTGACAAAGTCTATCATAATTTAATCTTAAACAAGTTAGAGAAACGTGGTATTATTGGAAAACTATATTAATGGATCCATGACTACCTTAGCAGTAGATACATCAGAATACATGTAGATAGCCTGTTGTCGAAGCAAATCGATGTCACTAGCGGTGTTCCGCGAGGATCGGTGCTTTGATTAATACTGTTCCTGATCTACATGAATGATTTACCAATACCGACCGACAGCAAGATGGACCGACTTGCTATTCGCTATATTCGGATCAAAACTTGACCACTAGATGAGAGCTGCGTGAATACATTGGGTTGCTGGATAAGATTTACCACCGAGCGACGGAGCTTGTTGATGGGATGCAGCACATCTCATACCAAGACCGAATGGTCATCCTGGGGTTGACCGATTTTACACAAAGTAGAGCAAGGAGCGACATGATCCTATCAGATAAAATACTGCGGATGGAAAATCACCCTCTCCGCGATTCGATACAAGTCAGTTCCTCTAAAAATACACAGATTCATTCAAGTTGTCTCGTTATACCGCGATCAAGACTCGATTGTATACGTCATTTCTTCTCTGTGCGAATTTGCTTTCTATGGAATTCACTATCAGAGGATATTGTGATCACTACCACGATCCGTGATTTCAAATCGAAACTGGATGCTTACATCACATTGATCCCATATGAATCCACAAAAACCAAACACCTCAATGGAATTTCGATTGCATCCTCTGTATTTTTTATAGCTGTCATCCAAAGGTACATATAAAGTGATTGTTTTTTTCACCATAACATCTTGATTCTTGAGGTAAACCTGATTTCGTCCCAAACTATCAACAAACTATCCATTCATCTTATTTATACCGATATATACATTCGTATATATATTTCAACTCTGTGGTTATTGTCAAGGTAATTGCTTTTTCTACCAAAATTCTTAAATCTAAAATCTTGAAATGATTAAATGATTTGACAACTAGCTGGGATGCAGGTCGTGCTATCTATACCTAGTATTTGTTTACCTATTCTATTACTTTTGTGACTAATATATATTAATAAATATGGTACAAAGTCAATTTATCATTTCATTGCTGTATATCCAGCAACCGATTTACCGTTGTTCGTATTTTCGGCCTTCTCTTCCAGCAGAACAACACCAACAACGGTATTCTGACTCGAACCTAAAATAATTCTTATTCCTGAATCTACCTAAACTATATATCTGAATCACGGCAACATATTTTTGTAAGCTGGCGTTATGAAAATATTACGAAAAATGGGGTGTAATAATTACTGCCATTTCCTGTAAAACTGGCTATAACTTTCCACTTTGGCACGAAAGGATCAGTTCACGGTTTCAATTCAGAAAAATCTGAAATTCGCCGAGACGTGAAACAATGTAGTGTTCTGGCTTCCAAATTGTTCGAAATTCAGCAATCGATTGGAATATGCTTGGGACAGATCGTGTATTCATAATGCAAAGAAATATGAGTGCAATCGGTTAGAGCAGTTTATGGGTAACGTTTCACCTTTGACACAGAAGCTTCATCAGACCGAGGGTGATAGTCAGGACAGAGAACATGATTAAGTAGTAGTCAACCCCCCACCACTGACGAGATGCAGATTGTATACCGTATGTAAAATGCACATCTGAATCTGAATCTTGAACCAGGCGACCATACACGTAAATTATAAGAAATGGAAAACTATCCGTTCGGTTCTGATGCCTTTCAAGGATAAGACACCTTTATCGATCTTAACGGACAGCATCTAGATAATAAACGGTATGGACTGTTTAGGTGTTTACATTGGGCAGACTTCCAGGGAAATTCATACTAGAATCGAAGAACACCGAAAGCGTGTCCTGAGACAGCCCCGGGATGCGAGGTAATATCAAGTCCTTATACGTGATACCACTTTGGCGGAGAACTTTTTTATACGGGCCACAGCGTCGATCTAGAAAATGTGGAAATATTGAGAGGCACTATTAAACCGTTTAGCGAACGCCTACATATGTAGGCCGTCGAAATTGCCAAGGCAGGTCGACTGGCGGCCAATAAGGTGGATGGGGCAGAAATCTCCACAATCTAGCGCTCGACACTGATGCGAAGGTAAATAGTTATTATTCACTTTATACTGTACTTTTACACATGTGGAAGGGGGATTTAGGGTTAGCTTTCATATAGTCGTCAAGTTTGACTCAAATAAAGCTAAAGTGTTTGAGTTTACCACATTGGCAGGTAAGGAATTGAAGGCAAAACACACAAGCACCGAAAAAATACATGCGGCATTTCCGTTTGGAGTGTGGTATATCTAACATGCAACAATGACCTCGGATGTTGCTGGAAATTCTAATTTGAAATAAGTTATCCACGGGTCGGGAAACACTAGTAAGAACCTTGCATGCAAGGAAAAGATCGCATTCTCCTTTGTGAAAGCGTCCTCAGGTCATATATTAGATTTGAATTGCAGATGTGATTTCGAGAATCTTTGAACCTTCAATCTTGAAATGGAATCACAAGATCGAGTTAATCCTTTCATTAGTGGAATGGTTCGATTAGTTAATTACATTTTCCGTCTAGAGTTTATGAGATTTATCATCTCTTGTGAATTATTAGCTAGTGAAAATTAGAATTGAAGGATAAGCTCGATTAATTTTTAATTTATGCTTTTTGCTTTTTTAGTAAGATAGGTTCGGTATGAACGAGATAGAGATAAATTCACAATCGTCACAAAATGCTCATTGCAACAGGCTTGCGGAATGTTTTTAGATATCTTGCCCCAAATTCGAAGTAGTTTGTTAAGGAATCATTTGATCCACGGAATCATTGTTTGATGAGATTTCCTTGAAACATATTCCATTTTTCCACGCTTTTACATAAAAAAAATACCACACGAACGCTGTGTAGGTCAGTGTGATGATGATCCATATTCCTTGAACTTTGTTGACCTCTACGACCAACCTGTTAAAGCACATGTGCACACACGGGTGGAGTGGGTTAAGGTCGTGTTCATGAAACAAAAATCCGTATTCACATAGAGTTCCATCGCACACCCCATTAATTTATTGGATGATAATGTTGTCACTTTTTGCCATGGAACGCAACGCCATTCTCTACCCGGCGTGCGCTACTTGGGTCTTCTTTGTGACTTCGAGGTTTCGTTCCAATTATGCGTGTTTAGGGCAGTTTAGTGGAACGACACCAATCATTCAAAAAATTTACGTTTTTTTCACAGAAAATCGATAAAAATGAGCTCTAGTATTTCTATTTCAATAATCTTCTGAATATTGTTGTAATGTTAACAGAATTTAATCTTTTTATATTTTATTTATTTATTTATTTATTTATTTATTTATTTATTTTATATTTTCTTTAGTGATGGTGATTAATCGGTCAAGAAAAATCTACATTACTATTCTCGATGGTGATATATTCAAAAACGCAGCAAAATTCGTGGAACTTTGACCACTGCCGTGAAACGCCTTCCAACGTATTCCAGCTACAAGGGCAATGCCCCATCGTGTTCTGAAAATTACCTTTCAATCAGAAGATATTGTCAATACTGCTCTACGCTTGTGGTATGATTGCAAACGCTTTGCACCAACACAGGTCCGTCTTCGTTCCGCAGTTGACAAACCAAAACCCGGTCCGCAACCATCAGTCAAACCGAGCTTCTCACACCCGCTTCAGAATCTTCCCGCAGCCGGTTTCAGTGAGCCCGGCGCAATAACTGCACACCCAATGGCGCAGATTTTTATGCTCTTACACAAATGCTGCTCGTTTCCGTTACCGAGACGTGGTTATCAGGCTCAGTTCATAAAGCGGAACTCACTCTTCCAAATATGCCATTACTTCATTGCGACCGTACATCAAGAGTGGGTCATGTTGTGCTCTGCGATTCCCTTCTTCTGTCATGTTTTTAGCAAGAGGTTCTCCCACATACTGATAATGGGAGACTTTAACTGTCATAGCCCTTTTGTATAACACGCCTCTCACCCATTTGCCACCGCGTTGAACAAAACACTAGTTACCCATCCATTATAAAATAATATTCACGATACTAGTCGGTTATCGGGCGTACGAATACGCCATCCCTTTTGGAACTCATTACTAACTACGAGTTAAGGATTCAAGGATTCAAGGATTTGTAGTTAAAAAAGTTAATACTTTACAAAACCACAGGATGACCGTATGAATGAAGATGTGAAAAAATATAATAGTATAAAAGGAATAGAGAATATCAAAGGTAAGGCTCACTTTCGCTTTAAACACCGCCTGGCAAAGCGAGTCAACCACATGTTGGGGTAGGTAATTCCAAGGAAATATACGTACGGCGAAACAACGGTGCCGACAATCAATATGGGAAGTTGGAACGTAAAGGGATAAGGTATGTCTGCGTGTCACATTCCCATTACAGACATCAAGTAAGTGTTTTAATGATGGATGTCCT
>JACCGJ010015404.1:0-20546 GCA_013407085.1 Atriophallophorus winterbourni | reverse complement strand
CGATGCAGCCTTTATTGCTCACTCCCAAGAGAACCTACAGTCGCTAATGGACTGTTTTTCGTCGGCATGCAAACACTTTGGGCTAACGATCAGCATGAGAAAGACCAAAGTCCTTGGTCAAGGGACTGTATCGCCTCCAATCTTCACTGTTGGAAACCGTCAGCTTGAACCAGTACATCATTTCACATATTTTGATTCATCCATTACCGTTAACCTCACGCTAGACACGGAGAATGATGAGGGATTGGCAGAGCAGTTGTAATTTTGTCCCGATTGAACTCTCGTTTTCGGGATAACCGCAAGCTAACTGTAAAGACAAAGATGATGGTATACAGCGCGTGCGTACTAAATGCTTTACTGTATGGCAGTGAAACCTGGACCACCCACGCAAGACATGAACAGAAGCTGAATGCTTTCCATCTACGAACCATTCGTCGTATCTTGAACATATCGTGGATGGACAGAGTGACTAATGCTGAAGTGCTTTCCAAAGCTGGTCTACAGAGCATCTTCACCCTATTACGTCAGCGCCGCCCGTAGTGGCTTGGTCTATAGTGTGGAAAATGATCTTATTCCGAAAGATCTACTCACTGATGAGTTGCAATTAGGAAGTCGACCATTTGACAGACCGCACTTTCTGTACAAAGACGTTTGCAAAAGAGATATGAAAGCTCTTGGCATTGGCCACGCGAGCGGGGAAGAACTTGCTCTTGACCGTTCACATTGGAGGCATTGTGTGGAGCGTCATTTGCAAGCTGGCGAGGAGCAGATACAGATCTTCGCTGCTAAACGCAGATCACGCCGCCGGCGTGCAACTGATGCAATACAACAGAGTTCTGACTATCGTTGCAAGCGGTGCGGGAGAGATTTATCCTCCCGAATCGGACTGCTTAGTTATTCAAAAACCTGTAAAACATGAAATTCATGTGATTGTGATGTACATCCATGGTCGACATCGACCGACTGAGGCCAACAACAACACCAACAACTTTATAGCCAAATCTTGTGGAGATAAAATTTCGTGTCACTTCACTTCTTTATAAATGAGAAAATAATTGCTGAGGTTCAATAATATCGCAGCAACATTTCGAAATGAACATGCGCACCAGGTAATGCGGTAAATACCCTAAATTGATTTCTTTTAGTGTTACACCTCAAATTCCATTTGCAATGTTTTCATCACAAATTTGTTTACCTTCCAAATGCCCAACTTAATATATTTCTTACAATGAGTACCAATTAATTTAACGAATACTCTAATAAGAGTTGTATTCAAATCAAATGAATAATCTCCGATAAATGAGTGAGGAAATGTTGAATTGTTTTCTATATCTAATCTTGACAAATTGGTCACGCGTTCGTAGTGTATAGCATTATGGCCGACCCAGACAATGTACGACTCGTGCTTGTTTCGCACTGTGGCTAATCTTACTAATGAATAGACTCACTTGACCAGAGGATAATTAAATTAGCAGGATTCCAATTCGTTTTGCTCGGCCTACAAATTCATCTCGGTTGCCTCAATCCAAAAAAACACGACTCGTGATGGGTGTACCCGAAACAAGAATTAATTATTTGACGATAAATTTCACAAACGAATAAATAAAATTGAAAATGATTTTATGGCCAAAGTGTGAATTTTATTTTATTTTTTGAGTGAAAATTCACCACAATATTTCTTTGGGATACAAAGAGATTTGAGTGCAATCGTTTAGAGAGGGTTTCCCTTCTGACACAGAATCTTCCTCAGACCTAGGGTGATAGTCAGGACAGGGAACATGACTAAGTAGTAGTCAACCCACCTCCACTGATTTGACCTTACCGCTAAATAGCCTATATTAAGTCTGGGGTGTGTCACGTCACATAAGCGATAGCACTCGACTCTCTTTGCATTACGTATACACAATCGGTGCAAATCATTTTCCAATCAATTATTGCTTAGGGATTTTGCACCCAACAATGTGGAATATTCATATCCTGCGATATAATTTCCATTGTCACATTATCAATGATGCACAGATAGCACCAGGGTAAAATAGCTGAAGGGCTTATGTTGAGGAACATACTTGATATCGTGGTTCGTTGCACGAACCCTATGCAACAGTGGCATTTAAGTATAACTTTGTTTACCACTTATACACTGTCTGAAGGCTCACTGAAACTAATTTTACTGCCTCCACCTGATGACGGTAAACAGCCAGAAACTGTTAGCGGTGTGTATGTGCGGGGGATGTGAGCTACACTTTACTTTAGAATGGAAATTTTATTTTTTTAATTTGAAAGGGTTTTGACCAAAGATTGCGATTCTAACTTGGACAAAATTCATGAACTTCAAAGGAAATTGGAGCAATAGTAATCAGAGAACAATGTGTAAATCTGATTGATAATTAACACTCGGGAATTTTTTTAATTATAACCTGGTTACCGGACTTTAAATGCATATTCTTGTATCAAAGACAAAATGTATCATTGCCCAACTTTAAAGCTCTAAAATCCATGTTATGAGAATCGCTCGATTTTGTTTTTAGTATACTGCACTTAATTACATCAAGAATATGTCACTTAATTTTTATTGCTCACATTGAAACATTTCCAAACTGCGTCGAAATTAAAACAGCATCTTTTGTAGCTCAATGTTTGACACACCGCGAATATTAGAATTAGTGATCGTTTAATGAAGTGACAATAACTTATTAAAACATTTCATAGGTCAAACAAACCAGTCTTGACTCTAGTCAAAATGACTCATTCAAACAGCATATCTCTATAAAGAGCACATCAAATTTCACATTACAAACGTCTTTTTAATGTACCTAGCATCGTGTTTCAATACGAGTCATCATCTATTTTTCCAAAGAGTTGGAAGCTCAATTCCATGCAATCCATTGTGTTCTGCTGCTGGAGTTCATCCTCAGTCGAACGGTTGATCGGAATGCTCAACAGCAGCTACAACATCAGCCAACGGTTATCCAGATTCCAATCAGCGTTCAAGATATCAATGATCATGCACCAAAATTCGATCAGCAACATAGTGAGATGTGGCTGGAAGTCGAGGAAGATATTGCTGAAGACGCAGATTCCTGGGATTCTGGTTTGATGTTGAAGCAATATCACGGAGTAACACGAAATATGCGGAGAGAGGTGGCGATGCTACCATCAGCTGTTGATTTGGACTTCGGAGAGAATGGTACTATTCAATATGAACTTTTAGTGAGTTTATTGTGTTCTTGTTCCCATTTTAATTGATTTTCGATTACGGTGGGAATAGTCTTGTGATCTTATAAATCCAGATCTCAAGTTTAACATTGTTTTTTTTACTTTTTGATATTCTGATTTCATTTAGGTTTTTGCGAAAACACAGAATTTAAGTGATTACATTTACTGGCATTTTTATATAACTTTTTGAAGTAATAATGTTGGTAGTTGATCTGGAAATATGAATCGAAACGCAGGCATTTTGAGCTGTGTGCACTTATCAGTTAGAGAAATAACAGTGATGTTTGAATCGAATGCACTATACAATATCCGTTAGGTAAACTCTTAATAAAAAACAAATGGTTGCTTGTAGTACGAACACATCAATGTGAGCAAATTTATGCTTCGTATGCATCTTTGCTTTCCTGCTGTTTCAAGTTGAGGGTACACCTTATTTTGCTGATTGAATTAGATCAATATTCAATGAAGTAAATATTTTTACGGGAGATTCAGCTGTTGAGACTGCAATCATTGGTAAGCAACTAAAATATCTATTTCAAATAGATTTCTTTATCCAAATTGTATTTGTTTTGCCCTATTTACATTTAATTGATGAGGCCATATTATTCGCATGATATATCATCAATATTTAGACCTTATCGATCTGTTCAACAATTTTTCTCGCTGTCATAGATCGGCATTGCTGTAACGCCAGAGGGTAGGAAATATTAATCGATATGACCTTGCTCAAATTTTTTGGGCAACTAAATAATTTTGGTTGAATCGGCAAGCACTGTACAAATATTATTGATGACATTACTTATGCTACCAAGATATAATTGAAAACAGTGTTCCGAGTTTAAAAATTAGGTCAGTCGTAATAAAAAAGGAAAAGCTGTGATATTACTGTAGGATTACTTATAAAAATACAGAAAATTCAACAACATTGATGACAGAATATTACTTGATATTTAATTCAGGGTCCAGATTCTTCGTACTTCACACTCGCATACAAAGATGCCACAACCATGGAAATTGAACGTTCAAATCAGAAACTGTCCCCAATTGGTAACAAACAACCCACATTGCTGTCCAAGTTTCCTCTGGATTTTGAAAACCGAACACAATTCAAATTGATGTTTAGAGCAATAGATCTTCCCAAAGACAAACAAAACCAACGTAGCACCCAACTTTCGCTAACCGTCTCTCTCAAACCTGTAAATGAATATAATCCAAAATTCGATTTGGTCAAAATGAGGCAACTCAATACGGATACCAAATTTTCGGTACATAGTAAATTTCTCAAGGATAATGACCAAATTACCATTGAGGTATTTGAGAACATCCCAATCGAGACAAAGCTTTACACCTTGATCGCAACCGATAAGGACAAACACATGCGTTCATCTAGCTTGCGAAACGAAATCGGTCAAATCCGGTACGTGGTTGCACCAGGAGCAATGACAAAAGTGTTTCAATTCTTCAAACTTGGTGAAACGGATGGATGTATCACTGTGATTCACGTGATTGACCATGAACAAGGACCGCGGATATTCAACTTCGTAGTGTGGGCAGTGGATAACGGAAAACCAATGCGAACGGGATCACTGAAAATATCGATTCGGGTCAAGGATATGAATGACGAACCTCCTCGTATAACGGTCACGGAAATTCAGCCTAGTTTGTCTCACACTTCAGGGAACCCACATACGAGAGATGGTGTATACAACATTTTACGCGCCAACAAATACCGTACGTTGAACGTGAAGGAGAATTCCCCAAGTGGAACGATTCTTGCCAGGGTAAGCGGGTCTCTATTAATCAATGTTTTGTCGAGTGATCCGTACGGTAATTTTGCTTTCAATGAGGCTACTTTATTCAATTCATCGCATTTGAAAGTATCGAGCAGGTTCATAGGTTCTAGAATGAAGGTTATATGGCAATACGTCCAGCTGTTGAAAGCTTATATTATTGTCAATGAATTACACTTGGGCAGATTTTTTTACTCTCTATAGGTTGATAGCCCAACGACGGATATGTAATGACCTCATGCATACCTAAAACCATCCCCTCAAACACTTGCTAAAACCCAATGGCTTTATTTGAACACGAACACATTCAAAGGCTTTAAGCATTCTCGATTCGATATTCGTCGTAATTTTATCTCAGTAAAAATGTGTTTCACTTGGAACGTTTTGCCTGAAAAAATCACACGCTCGGAATCTGTTGAGTTTTTCGCTTCCAAACTCGATGAGTTTATGACGAATCATGCGGTATGTGACTATCTCTATTGATTTTTGAGATATTTTATATTTTTTATTCCATATACCTTGTCATCCTATGATTATTGTTAAGCTTACTGCTCTTTCTACCATAAAACTTTCTGAGTTGTGATTTCTAAATTTACCGAATCTTTTTCGTCTGTTTTAAACAATTATCTTATAAATATACAGTTGATCTCAAACTTGGTAACTTTTGCTAGCTGGTCGCTATCTAATCTGTTCCATTTTCTTTGTTCTTCGTAACTACGTTTCACCATCTTACATCTTGTAGTGGTGCGTACATAGATTTTCTAATAAATGTTTGACCTGGAAAAGCTTATATTGTTATTTGGCATATTCACTATATTTCAATAGCCTTATCATTCGGGGTTCTCAAGAATGGTTCGTTGATTAGCAACATGGGAGTTGCTTCGGCAACTCAAAATTAATTTTTTAACAAAATTACCATCCTTTTTGAGAATAAGGATTTTTAATTGTATATGAAGAGCTAATTATTATTCTGTAATCCATGTCGAACTTAGGTGATGATAAATATGTTTGTTTTATATTAAATCTATCTTCTTAGATTACAGCAGATGATCGTGATGAAGATGAAGCTGGTGAAGTAACTTGTTATATATCGGATACAACTCGGAGCAACGATACACATCCTAATTACAAGAAGAACGAGCTACCCTTCATTTTACTACCTACTAAACCTATGAACATTGAAGATCAACCATATAACACACCCAAGAAGCAAGAAGCAACATTTGATACTAGTTTGATCAAACAAACAGCGGATTATTTACTTCAGACGACGAGTTCATTGGACCGGGAAAATGTAGAGAAATACACTTTAATATTGATCTGTCATGATCACGCAAACCGGCAGGATTCACGTTTAAAACAGCTGAGTTCCAGTCTGCAGATAAATATTTTCATTGAAGATGAGAACGATAATGGTCCGTTATTTGACATGTCCTCCGCAGAGGCGGAGATTATGGAAAATTCACCACAAAATACTTGTATTTTACAGTTGAATGCAATTGACCCCGATTGGATGAGGTTTGGTGATACGACACGTTATCGAATTGCCATGTTAGATGAACTTCCGGCTGAAAATCCTGCAAACCATCAAAGTTATTTGGATAACATTCATTCTTATTTCTCGATTGAACCTCAAACGGGTAAAATTCTTACTGGTAAGCTAATGTTAGACAGGGAAGAGCAAGCAATTTTCGTCGTTCCAGTGATTGCTTATGATATGCAATTTCCAAACAGAACCAGCTTGGCAATTATCCGTGTGAGAGTTTTGGACCAAAATGATAATGCTCCAATTTTTGTAGGGAATGTTACATTCACATTAAACGAAGACTGCAGTCTGAAAGGCGCGTTAAATCCACTTCGAAATCGGGAAATTTTCATTGGAAATCTGCAAGCTGAAGATCAAGATGAGGGTGAAAACTCAATGATTGATTTCGAAATAACGGAAATATCAATTTCAACGTTTACACGCCGTCAACACAGAAGATGGACCGTACACCCCGATGGTCGGTTTTTCTTATATGTTGGTTTCAACGACTCGTTGGATCGTGAAGTAGAAGATTCGTTCTCCCTCAGTGTAAAAATGACTGATAAAAGTTCCACTAACCCATTATCATCAACGGTGACCATCACAGTTATGTTGCTTGATGTCAACGACAACATTCCTACATTTGTGGAACCAAATTTTAGTCTCGGGAATATTGGTTCACAAAATACGAATGTTGGCCAAACATCAAAAGTGATTGAAGTTGTTGAACAAATGACTCCTGGAACTCTGCTCTATACAGTCAAAGCAACTGACCCAGATAAAGGTGATAATGGTCGTATTGTGTATTCCATTGAACCCTATCAAGGCATTTGGCAAATATTACACGCAAATCAAAATTTCTCACATGGCGGTTCCAAATTCACACCGGTCATAATTATTGATTCGATTTCCGGAGAAGTGCGCTTAAACCAACGAGTTTCCAGCTTGGATGCCGATTATATCAAGAAGTATATTGTATACGCACGGGATTGTGGCGACCCACCATTACGAAGCGCGGTTCTGCTTGATGTGAGCTTTTCAAAATCTAAAACTACTACCCACCACGTAGCTCATGCACTCGTCAATAAAACAGTCAATTCATACAAGTCAACAATAAATGCCAACACATCGCCTCTACTTGCAAATCAGAAGAAGGTTGGGCACAAAAGCCACGAGACAATTGTATTGTTTAATCAGCACGAATGGTTTACAGGACTAGGTATAAGCTTGGTTATTCTATTGTTGATTTGTTTATCTTCACTTGTGGCATACGCTTTTCATGGGGCGGTCGTTCACAAGGAAAACAAAAGTAAAGAGAGAAATTGCTCGGACGAAAAGGGTCGTAAACGGAAAAGTTGTGATTCGGTCCAAGCACAAGGTGAGATTTCAATAATTCTTCTCCTATAACGGATGAAGAATAAATTTTAAATGTAATATAAGACCAAAGTGATGTGTTGCTCACATCCACCAAAATTACACTTCACTACCGATTTCTGACTGTTTGCCGTCATCAGGTGGAGACTGTAAGATCAGTTTCAGTGAGCCTTGAAACAATGGAAAAATGGTAAACAAGGTTATGCTTGAATGACACTGTTGCATAGGCTTCGTACAACGAACCACGATGTTCAAACACAGAATCACATAGTGATTCGTGGTCAAGCACTCAAAGTTATGTGTTGCTCACATCCCCCGAAATTACACTCCACTACCGGTTTCTTGCTGTTTGCCGTAATATAAGACGAATTGATCTAGTTACGGCTCTAGCGTGCGCCCGATATATAATTGCAATCACAGTATTGAATGAATAGAATTCTGAACCAAATGCCATTTGTCTGGGTAGTGAGCACTTAGTTCAATATTTATTCCACTTTGTAAGCCAAACTAGAAGCTTAACATATTGCTTGGAAAATTATAAATGTGCTTTGCATTGATTCGAACGTTATGATTAAAATTCAAAGATTGAATTAATTGTGAAAGCAGCTCTGACAAGCGTGAATCTGTGTCACTCAATGTATTGTGATCATTCTTGATTATATCTGTATCTGACACGTTTCCATTTTCTGTATATTACCAACTAAAACAATTCACGGGTTAAATTACCTGTTTCTGGGATAAGGGAATAGCTTGGTAATAGAAAAATCTGTTTTTTGTAGACCAGACGCTTCATCAGGTTTGTGTAACATAAAGGCTCGGTCCGGCAATAATTTGTTTTTGTTATAACTGGAGGGTTAGTGCACTGGCTCAGCCGTCAGTCAGAAATCACAACCGAACTCGAACTCGTGTATTGACCGAATGAATGAATAACACAAATTTTGTACACTGAACAATAATCACAATATGCACTTACGATCGATCGTAATTGATGATTGATCGATAGTTCATTACGCGTCTATACAACAGTTTTATCCCATGGGAACCAAGATTAGAATAGATTAGATTGAATCTATTATTATTTGAAGTTTGTAAAAACGAGAAGCCAACAGAGAACATCCAAATTTGCGGGCACTTTAAGCACACCCCACGATCGGTTTCGTGCTGTTTTGATTAGCTGATTAACTCAGAATCTGGATGAATTGCAAAGATTGTTTGAACTTGTTCAAAACTACCGTTGGATAAGACTGTTCAACCTTCACCTACATTGATTATGTAAGGGACGATTAGCGAATTTGTACTTGATAAAGAAAATTTTTACTAATTTTCTGCCTGTATTGATTATTGTAAATAATGTAAAAACAAATAAGCTGCACACGTCAACTTGAAAGCGAATTACGCAGAATTCGATAAAGTGCGAGATAAAAAAGTGTGCAAATGTTCACCTTAATAAATTTCTTCTGTCAATTACAGAACATTTGATTTGCGGTGAACGAACACTCAATACCTCCGACAAAGGCGACGTAAGTTATGGGCGATATTAATTCATCCTTGAATTCGGTAAATGTGGACATGTATCTAGTGGATGATTCGCGGTTTCGAATATAAATTCGTTAACAGAATTTCAACAGACACGCTCTAATTCAATCGGGTTTTAAAGAGCACACTGTTGTCACAAGTAACGTAAACGTAACGATTTTCAAGGCTCAGTGAACCTAATCTTACTATATCCACCTGATGACGGCAAACAGCAAGAGACCGGTAGTGGAGTATACTTTCGGGGGATCTGGGCAACACATAACATTGGTCATCCATAAGCGCTTTGAGTGCTTGACCACGAATCACTATGTGATTCTGTGTTTGAACATCGTGGTTCGTTGTACGAACCCTATGCAACAGTGGCATTTCAAGTATAAACAGTGGTTTACCATTTCCCAATATGTAAAGTCTCACGGAAACTAATATTACTGTCTCACACCTGATGACGGAAACAGCCAGAACAGTAGTGAAGTGGAATTGGGGGGGATCTGGATCTGTTTAATATAATCTTTGAATCCTTATGATCGCTGGTATTGGGTTACAAGCACTTGAATTATTCAAGCAAAATGTTAAAGTAAACGAAAATCTTACATAGAGTTATTGAATGAACATTCAAATCTACCATGATTTGATGTGTTATTTATTCGTACTTACTATAAAGGTCTGCAGAAACATATGGTATGTAAAATATTTTTTTTTTGTTATTCCCAAGAAAATGAGAGGTATTTCTCTGCGTTGGCTACGGATAATATAGTGGTATCATTTTTCAAATCGACCAGTACTATTTATAAAACTCAGAATAAATCAACGCTTTAAGATAGATTAAAACAAATTTCAGACCAGAATTATGTTTAAATGATCGTTGGGAACGGTCGGGTAGTCATAATGGTGAAAACAAAATTTCAAGGAAAACAATCTGTTAACACAAGGCTCACTGAAACTGATCTTACTTTCACCACCTGATGACGACAAAGAGCCAGAAACCGGTAGTGGTATGTAAGTGCGGTGGATGCGAGCTTCATAATACATTAATCTGCCAACGCAGTTTTGGGGTATTGTTTCACTGTTGGCCGAAGTCTATACAACATGACACTCACAGCCCACACGAGAAATATTGATTCAGCTAAAATTCTGCACAATTTTATCTAAGTGTATAACCCAGTTAGCTTCGCACGCTATTGTCACACGTTTAGCCGTGCACGTCTCAACCACAGTATCAATTTACCTTGACCGGTTTCACGCTGTGTTTGATAAACATGCCAAATGATGTTGTCTTTATTTATACAATTTAACACCCATAGGATTTCAATATGCTGGTGGTTGAAGGGCTACTTAATCGCCCTCCTTATTCTGACTAAAATCACTTATCTGACGAAGCGTCTTTGTCAGAAATGAAACGTTTCCGAACCCAATGTTATTCAAATTTTGTTTGCAAGATGATTCCATACAAGTGAATGCGTGAACTTTGAAAACAAAACAAATGCCATCTTGACGGTGAACAATTCCTTTTTGGTTGGGCATTAGCTTGACGTTCAAGCTTTGAGGCAATACAGTGACTTGTGATGCTCCAATTCCAAAAAAATAGTGATTGCCATGAAGATGTAAGGCTCGAACGGGTCGAATAAAAACAGTTCTGCTTATTTCGTTAGAAATCTGACGAGTAATCCTCCTCTATAGTTTATGTCAGGAAACGTATCACGTATCTGGAATGTTGAACAACAAGTTTTACAATAAATTGCTTAGATTCACATCACTAGCTAAATGCTTTATGTTCTTGACATGAATGCATACACCTTCAATAACCGAACAGCTTGGCAGAAACAAATCATCCGTTTTGCCATCGATGGTCTTCTATTGACAACCGATGATTTGACCTAAACCATTGTGGCAACATTCATTATCGACATGTATAAGTGAACAAATGTTTTTTTTAAAGACCATTAAATTTGTATGAAGTTAAACTGCTCATTTGCATGCATTTCCATCGCACACACCCCACGACCAGTTTCGTGCTGTTTTCACTCTCCAGGTAGGGACAGTATGATCAGGATCAGCATGAACTGCCTTTTAAACTCTGATACTACATCCGTTTATTAACGGAGACAATACATGTGCTTGATCTTTTATAGCCAACGGAAAATTACATTTCTATTTGAATACTCTAGTTACATTCTCATGTCATTAGTTAATACTTGTTGGTCGCCTGGATAAAAGTGTTTGTTTGCCAAGTGATACAGAATTTCCTATCACATAATTTTGTACGTTTGTAATTACCTTTGACTTGCAGGTGAGGAGCTTGCTAATAAGATACCTCGGTAGTACGTGACGTGTATTTTTTATTATATATCGTGTCTATGTGCTCATTTCGCCTAAATAATACAAAGCTTCACTCAGTATATAGGTAGTATTTAAAATGTGATGATCTTTGTAAAACCACGTATCACAAGATTGCATAAACACCGTCTCATCAAAACCAGTTTTGTCAAAATTTTTATGATGTAAGTAATGCGCAAATATATATGTATATTCATGTACAGAATGTAATCATAAAGTATGAACACGAGTCACTATAAAACATGACGTAATGCTTTACTTTAAGCGGTGACATTTTCATAACACACATTCCAGAGTAGATATTTTCAATTGGTTTTTCGCTTTCTAGATTATTTGTCAGCTAACCGAAATCGTATTCTCTCTCTAGAGCTCAAGTCGCGATATCTCGATGTGCAAAATGGATAGGAATTGTTTAAAACCACAAGGTAAACATAAATTTTTATAACTCAAGAATTATTACATCTTGACCGAATAGAATTTCTACAGAAGCATGAGAAATTATGCTCAATACTTTGCAGAATCATACAAGGCACTCTCCTAACAAACATTAAAATCGCTCACAATATCCCATATACTTTATCCAGATTAATCAAATGACAGATGATTGCACATTTCGTATTATAAATTGCTAAAAATGTGAAACGAACACGCATCGTTTAATTGGAATTTAATTGATTGATGGGCAGTATATGTTATCTATTAGCCGCTCATAATACTCTGAAATTTAATGAATAATGAATCAAACGGAAATGGGCAGGTGGGACATTCGATAGTATGAAAACCGTTTCACGAACAACAAACATATGAAACCGTGAATTTAACAGAAGTTTGTATCTATATTGTTTATCAATTGAATCACTCAAGTCAATTCGAACAGATTAGGTTCAATATAATATAATTTGGTATTCATATTCTGCAAACCATTTGTTTCAAGTTTTATTCTACTTTTGCTTGAAATTGCTGCAGATAAATTTACAACAGTGATGCACTTAGCATGCATGCATGCAAGCTTGTGCAGTATTTGGTGATCACAAAATTTTCTAAAATATAATTCTTAATTAAATGCAAACGTCCATTTGGCGAGATGGTATCTGATTGAATTATTCTTTCGCAATCTTCCATTGAAAATCATCAATCTGTCGATTTATAATGGATGGAAATTATTGCTTTGTAGAGCAACAATCAGCGACATTGCATTCAACTGAAATTCTTCGGAGTGAAATATCCGATGTCTCAGCAACGCGCGCATTTACACCAGTATCGTACCGAGATTGCCAGATCCATGATCAGGAAAACGAAGGTTGGATAAATAGTGACCAAGGTATCCGCGCCTGTTCTTTATGTTCTGAGCATATCGCAGGCGCGCGTTTTAAAAACACTGCTTTGGCCAATCAATGTTTTGTAAAATATCCTACGCTATTAATGCACAATGAACCGGAAAATATTTACCACCGCAATGTGGCGTACGATACGACGGATAGGGTTCCAATGGTATCTTTCGGAATGCAAGCTCAAGGAGTCACACAGAAGACTTGGTCAACATTGTATGACGAAAACTTCGGAATCATTCATAAAGAGCTCTGTGTCGGTTCCAGCAATTCAAGTGAGAAGTTGCTTGATAAACAAAATAGTCCTTACAAGTCACATTCGCTCGTATGATTGACGTGTGTTTCTATTATACAATTTTTAAATTAACCAAACAAAGTTTTTTGAATCTTATGACATTGGGATGAAAAGTGAAGGTTATTAGTACATTGTGCTATATCAGAAATGAGTAAACTGAAATGTATAAATGTATATATATAATTGTGGATGACATAACAAACGCCTTATTGTTTCATGCTCCACAAGTTTCCTAATGGCTAAACAGTTTGATTTGGAACAACCTCTCCCGCAGTGCTCACAGCCATATTCTGAATTCGAACGATTGAAACAATTGCTCGCTGATCCAAGATTAGCAGACTAAAGCAGTATTTACACTTCTCCAACTTGCAGACGTAGCTTTACACAGTGCTTCCAAAGTTAGAGCTCAAGAGAGAGTTATCAAAGTACGGTCAATGTCAAGAGATTTCATATATCTTTCACAAATGTCCTTGTACAGCAAGTGCGGTCAGTCAAATAATCGACTCTATGACTTCAACGTACCACATACATATTTATATATGCATTGTGGTGCATGGCGTTCGCCTCATGTCCTTATTGCGTGATATTTTCTCGGGCCACTTTCAAGGTTATTCAAGGTTTTTAATGGTCTAAAAAGCAACAAGCTTAACAACAACTATAGGATGGTAAAATTGAAACTTAGGTGTATAAACAAGATAAGGAATTAGATTACCGTAAATACCCGCGTATAAGACGCACTTTTTTCTTCATAAGTTGCCCTAAAAACCCAGGTGCGTCTTATCCATGGATACTTTTATTATAAAAATTACCGTAAATACCCGCGTATAGGACGCACTTTTTTCTTCATGAGTTGCCCTAAAAACCCAGGTGCGTCTTATCCATGGATACTTTTATTATAAAAATTAAGCATTTATCATAATATCAAAAATTTATTTTATAAACCGGTACAATATTTATCAATATTTATCCTCGTCGTCACTGTCTTCATTCAACAAGCAGCACACTCCTGTTGTGTTATGCAATCATCATGATAGTCCAGTTCTTCCTCCCTTTCGTCGTTGAAGGGTAATAATGAACTGTATCTTCAAAATCATGAAAATGTAATATCAACCAATCATGGAGTAGTATTTGACTCTTGTTGGAGCAGAAACTTTTCCTTAAAAATGTCATCCAATCATTCGACATGACGACCAAAAATGAGAAGTGCACTTTCCACGATAGTCTACATAGTCTAGACAGACATCTGCTGACTGACAGGATGAATGAGTCAGCAATCAGCACACACGATGATCATAGCGATTGTATGGAGGTCACCGTGATTTACTTAAGTTCACCGTTTCTATAAAAATTAATGGAAATTAAGGACTAAAATTAGGATGCGTCCTATACATAGGTACACAGTTTTTCCATCGTTTTAGGGTCAAATATCCACTGCGTCTTATACATGGTATCGTCCTATACGCGGGTATTTACGGTAAGTTGTATATAAGTGTTCGGGAAAAGAATAATGCAATAAAAAATCGTCTAGTTCCGTTTTAAATTCATGCAACAAGTAGAGTGAGCAACGGATGAAGGTAAACTGTTCCAAGTAAAACAGACACGGACAGAATAAAAATACCTTCTACAGGACTACGACCAGCACATATTCATGGGTCCGATAATTTTTCGTATCCCTTCGCGTGAATAAATTCTGTGAGTGATGGATCGGGAAATGGAATGTTTTTTAAAGTAAGATAAGGTCTCCTCTGATTCGTCGATAGGGAAAGTCGAACAGATTCAGTTGAGCTATCATTTATTGTAATTAAATAATTCCAATAGATTCACAGTTTGCGATACATGGTTAGCAGCAGTCAGTTCATCATTAGTTCTGAAATAGTTTCGCATCAGGATTGATTGAGTCACCTGAAACAAAGGCTATTAGACTAAAACGGGTTCTAACCATTATTCGGGTTAAATGATAATAACTCAGAAATCATTTCGAATGGCAATCGGAATTAATAATGTTGTAACAATCATGAAATGGCGTTGATTTTAAGTGCGGGACGGACATTTTTAAGTTTAAAAAAATCTGGTTCAGTTTAATCTGTAATTACATACTTGATCAATGAGGTCAGCTTTACAAAATTATAATACCAGTGGTTTAAAAGTTAATGTTTATTTATCTTCTTTGTTTCAATGAACAATGGCATCGGAATAGCTATTCAAGTTTACAGTGTGATAAAGTCAATTCGGTTATCCTCGATCGAAATTCGACAGCCTCTTACTTTGATTCCAGCTGCCAAGTCTGAAATGTGTTTTTCATTTAAAAAGTATACTTTTTCGACAGACGCTTTGTTAGCTAAAGTGTGCCGGTATTATTAGATTTCAAGTGTAAATTGAATTCACCTGAACAGTGGTGAAGTACATAACTTTGGCGGGCGAGATCGAGATTAATGAATGCCCCCCCCCTACCGCATGCACTGCAATCGCTAAATCATTTTGTTTGTATACAGTGTAATCAATGTCTGCTAAAGGATTATCCTTGTCGCGCAATCCATGTGCACATCAGGGCTCATATATTCCAAAATCGCACTGTTTTTTGGTAGTGATGTATCGACTATAAGTATGCCATGCTTACCTCAAGTAACTTGAAGGACCACGCCGTGAAAATGTAAGTATCACAATATTTAGACAATTAATGTCTTCTCAGATATGAATTAATAATTATGATTGCGTGATTAAAGTTAGTTCGTACGCATCAAAATGTTTATCGAGTGTTTGGTTTTGTTGATATTCTCTTGAAGAACATCGTACCCAAACGTTTTACTAAGCGTCTGTCAGTTTTATTCCTAATAACTCGAAATTTCTGCATATATATATAGTGAAAGGAACAGTCTACTCTGCACACGGAAATTCCATTCTTTGAAACGTACTCACGCGTGCGGAATTGAAACCTTTCATTCGTGCCGACATTTCCTTATCTACTGACAATCCACTCAGAATTGCGATTTGTTCAAGCGTATAAATCCTTGAAGTTCATTAATCCACAGTGAAACACGCACATGTGAGATGGTGTGAATGTCTGCTTGCATGAAATGTTACGGAAATTTCACTCACACTGGCTGCATTTTTGCCAGGAAAGTAATCGTCATCCGACAGAAAAATCTGGTTAATTTTGAACAATTGATCTTCTCAGTAAGTAAAACTTACCTTTAATAATTTCGTTGGATATCTGCTTATATCTGTAAAGTAACCAACGGAAATTATTGCCACTATAAAATAAAACCGTTTTTAGTAAACAGTAGCTATTATTAATTTACTACCGTTCCTGAAATCATGAAAATAGAGTTTGCAATGAATCGGTTATAGTAAGTTTTTGGTAACGTTTCGCTTCTGAACACAGAAGCTTCGTCAGACCAAGGGTGTCGTTATGAACAGTGTTCAGGTATAAATGACATTCTCTTGACCAATCCTGAGTTCACTAAGCTACACAGGGGAGATCAAGATAATTGATCAAGATAATTGATCACACCTCCTAATTGCTGTGTTCATCCCTAATTGTTTATTAATTGTTCAGGTCAGCGTATGCCGACACACTGCTTACGTAATCATGTACGTATTAGGTGTGATGTTCGTTAATCCTAATCCGCTGCGAAACCGAACGCCAGATTGTTGAGATATCCGCCCCATCCACCTTGTTCACCGCATTCGCCCCAGCCTTTGTTATTTCAACAACCTCGGCGTGAAGTCTTGCCCTATAGGATTTCACACCCCGTCTTATCACTTTCACGTTATCAAGATCTACGCTGTGTCCAGTGTCTAGCACGTGTTCAGCTAGGGCCGAATCCCGAATCACTGATTGATATTCACTGGGATTGCGGGGTCGCTTTCACACTCGTTTCCTGTGTTCGTTTAACCTAGTGCAGAGTTCTCTAGACGTTTGCCCAATGTAAACACCCACTCAACCCTTGCAGTTGATTTGGTAGATGCAGTTCGTCGCACAACCTAAAGGAGTCTTATATAAAGAGATGCATTATTACGGAGCGGAGAGTTCTAACTGCCTTATATGTTACTCTAATACCTGCGCTATTCAAGAGTCGACTTATTCCTTCGGAGGCTCTTTTGACATACGGTAGAGATATCGACACCCTTGGTCTGACGAAGCTTCTGTGTTCAGAAGCGAAACGTTACCAAAAACTTACTATAACCGATTCATTGCAAACTTTATTTTCATGATTATGGACTCCCGATCGGTCTCGAATATATTCAAATACTTTACTACTGTTCCGTTTCTTCCGTGCTACGATAACAGTAATCGATGTACTATTTTCGGACCTGCTGTTTGCTGACGATGCAGCCATTATTGCTCACTCTCAAAAGTACCTCCAGTGGCAAATGATCTGCATGCATAAATCGAAAGTCCTTTTTCCAAAGACTGCGGTATACCGTCAGCCTGAACCAGCAATTATTTTCACATTTTTCGATTCACCCATTGAGACGCCGAGATTATTGAGCAGATTGGCAGTGCGGAAGCCATCTTATCGTTAGAACCCTTGTTTCTTGAGCAACCGCAAGTTTACCGTAAAAAGAATAATCATGTTATAGGGTGGAATTTACTATGGGCTTTTTGTACGACAGTGAACCCATACCATCCATATATATAGGGAAAATCCGTCGCATGTCGTGCCTTTCGTCAATGGACAAAGTAAAATTACAGACGTGAATTTTGAAGATAATCTTTAAAGCATGTTTACCCTGATACAATAGCACTGCCTACGCTGCCTAGGTTTTTGGGTTTGGGAACTTGAAACAAGAAAATCGACATTTGATCAGTCCGCCCTTGTGGTAAGACGATGTATACAAAATTGATACGGAATCTCTCGACATTGACCGTACGAGTTGCGAAGAAATTGCTCGTAACCTCTCATATTTGAGGCATTCAGTAAAGCGTCATTTTAATGCTGCGGAGAAAAATAGAATGTTTTTGACTACGGTAAGTAAACCACGCTGTAAGTGTGCAAATGTCGTACATCCTTCGAGTAACGCCTATCACATTTAGCGATGGCGGGAGAAATTGTTACATCCGAATCAATTTGTTTATCATTTGAAACGCTTTCTAAAATAAAAGGCTTACATAGATGTAAGGAATCGACCCAAAATGACTGAAAACAAGTGAAGAATACTAGTTACAATGCGTATACCACCGGTAAAGTACGTATAAACATACTTGGATAAAAAAAGGTATCACTAAAATTTTGTAAAATTGCATGTGCTATTAGTTTGAACAGAAATGAAGCTTGCCATGACAATCGTTCCGTTTAGTATGAATGCACCTCGTGAGTTTCATTTCGAATAAAGTAACCGGCGGTTGCAGAGTTTTATTCTAGATTAAGGATTGCTCTACCGAAGATATATTATGAAACAAGTGAATCTTCTAAGTCGCTATAACATAAGATTATCATAACCATCGTGGTCAATCACATGAGTACAAAACCATGCATGTGTTAAACCTTACTATAAAAATTCTGTATTCGCATGCATTTTCGCGAGAAATGTGTGACGACAATGTTTGTAAAGACGGATTTCTGATAATCTGAGTGTTGGTACTCTTGTCCATGTATAATTTGCATTCGTTTGAATTTCTAAAAGGAATCCCGCAAATGGCTTAGAAAATACCATTTTTAAACTTCTATACAAATTAATAATTATTTTATTTAGCAAATACGATTATTCTTCCATTTCCGGTTGCGCGAAATAGATAAACATGGTCTTGGAACAAAACTAAAGATCACAAATTTGTCGTATTTTGTGGCTCCACACGCTGCAAAATTAGTTTACGCAACGCGAAGAGTAAGAGATTGTCAGCAAACGACTTTCATTTCTAAATTTTACTCCGGTTTAAGTATAAATATAATATAAATTAAACACTCGTTGGTTTTAATTTCAAATTTTTGTTAACAATTTCTTCAATTTCTAAATGCATAATTCATGAGTTTTTGCAAGTCACATTAAAAGATGAATTTAGACTATTTGGTGCCTTTTGGTAAAACAAAGCATTACGGCAAAAATTATATTTATACTGCCCAACGACAACAAACAAGCGCATGAGAAACAGAGCGGCGACTTTTTAAGCGATGGATTCTCGTCAAGAGCATGAAAAGAAACCAATATATAAAATTCGTAAATTAGGGATCAAATAATGGTGTCCTTTACGAACACAACACCAATGGATTGATGTATGCCAAAGATACAACCTTCACTTGAACACTTACATCTTCAACATATTTGTATATATAGAATTGAAACCGTTCGGGAATCGTTCGTGATGGAAAAATAAATTTACCTATAAATCGTTGAGAGCAGATTTTTGGTAACGTTTTGATTTTTACAAAGAAGATTCGTCAGGCCAAGGGTGTCGGCCGGAAAAGTGTTTAGGTTAAAATTGCCTCTATCTGGCCAATTCCAAGTTAGCTGAGATGAACAGATCAGAAAAAGATCACATGTTACACCTCCTGTATTTTGTATAATCGCTCAAGCGCTTTGTGGGTTCACGTGCGAATAATGTCCGCTGAACGATAAGCCGGCTTGCTGATTTCACGTTCACACTTGCTGGTCCAACACGTCAATCAATATGCACTGCATAACAAAAAATTGAAGATATCCGCTCCTTCCTTCTTGCGGATCACATTCAGAAAGCGTGTGCGTATATGGTTAACAAGGAGGATATGGGCAAATATCTCCACAATATGACGTCCTTATCTGCAGTGGATAATGAATTAAGTCTAAACCATCAATAATTTGTAAACCACGATCATCGGGAAATCACAGACCATCATATAATCTTCGTTTGATATACACGTTTGCAGATGCTGCGAATTGATCAATACAGCCATTTATTAGTAGCCCTGTACTGTCGAGTATTACCAGTTTAGAAGAATTCATGTACTATTTATTACTAAGCGAAAGAGTAAACTAGATTTTCAAACACCTTTTTTATCCATATCTATAAGGAGCAAGGCAGAATTCCATTCAAGATTCGTTCTCGGGGATAGCCTTTGGCCATGCTTTATACTGGCTTTCTCTAAAAGGATATTCGACAATGCTCATTTTGCATGATTTCCATAACACACACATACCACACGATTGGTTTCGGCCTGTTTGCACTCCTC
>JACCGJ010015402.1:0-66289 GCA_013407085.1 Atriophallophorus winterbourni | reverse complement strand
CACAGAAGCCTGTATTGAGTGGGCTAAAGATGACAATAAAATATACATTGAGGTTTGAAAACCGTCAATATTTTCTGCAGTACAGTCCCAACAGCTCCATGAACTTGGAGGAAAACGATGAACACCTTAGCTCACGTTGATCACTCCTCCTTTCACATTTTTCCGCGGATTACCGTCGTTTCATATCATAGCACTACTTTGATGCGTTTTGACGTGAAATATCATTGAAAATCTTGAAAATATAATAATTCTGCACTAGCAGAGATTGCCACACCACAAATGACATCTCGAATGTAGCGAGCTTATGATTTCACTTCAATCTACAGTTTGATATAAAAATATATCACTATTTCGTTCACACTGGACAAATTCATGGTATTACATTCACAAATGTTTGTCATCAGGAGATGCAAATGTACAATGCACAATACAGTGCATGTAGGAAGTTTGCTTAGTAGTTTTCATTGATTGAAAAATCCCTCTGATTGGTTCATTTTTCTAAGAGTTTTAATTTTTTTTACTTGTATCCAGCACACAGCACAACAATGACCAATGCGCATAAACAAGCGAAACCAATTCCCTGTTTTTATGTATTCTTCAAAAAATAAGTTTCATAAGTTTGACGAATTTACTGAAGAACGTTATAATATCATTTGATTACAGTGACGGACATTTTTAGAGTAATTCCATCCATAATACTGAATCCACTGTCCTAAATGTGATGATTTACAAAAGTGATAGAGCGAAAAATGTAGCGGTGTCCTTCATTACTTACAAGATATCACCAACCGTACCATGCAATTCTTTCTTAGCTAGATGTCCAACACGCAATGTTTTGCTCCATTGACCTGTGTCACAATAGTCAGTACCTCTCAGCGTTCATTTATCACTCCCTTTCTTCACCAAACGCCGCTGACACTGCTCTAATGCAATACGTTGAAGCTCCTGTTAAGGGATTTTGATGTACTGAAACTGCAAAAATTTAAAGTGCTGACATTGTCAAAAACTTTCCGTAGAAAATAATGACTTGCACTGCACTTTACAACTATGTGCAACAACCAACGCGATTTCGATGAAAACACACATCTCATAACACACATCTGCTTGGCTACGCTTTTAAAATCTAGCAACAGCATAACAGGTTGAACTGCAGAAAATACTCATTTTCATTCTATACTATGCAATTTACACACTCACGTGGTACCATCTGGAACCAAGGACGCTTGTGAAATATTACCTGTTGACCATACAGACAAGTATGATTTTACGTAAGATAATATTCTTTAAATTAGGGATGGGGATGTAAGCACCACAATACATTATTATTTAAGAATATTTTATGATATGTTTTAACATCCGACTCGATGTACATGATTGTGTGTCTTGTGAAGCTTATTTTTTCTAAAACTCATATCATATAAGAATACACCCACAAAGAAATGGTTATATGCAAAAGTCAATCTCAAATGTGAATATAGAAAATAGATGTCAGCGCATCAAAACAACAGTGAGAACACCAATCGAAATTGGTACAGTGCAATGTCTTCTAGAAAATAATAAATGAAATTTAAATAATTGTTCAATCACACGAGCTCACACTCATGTAGACATGGTTTAAACCCATGACCATGAACGAAAAATCTCATTTTCATGCATTTCAAACACACCCCATCATCGTGGGGTGTGCGTGTGTGTTTCATCTTCAAATCTGAAGTACGAACAAATCATATGGAAACAAGTGGATTAGGGAATATTGCTGAAACCCAGACTGGTGTCCTAATAGATTTTATTTCTTCTTATTTATTTTCAAACTGAGGATGATTGACTTGTTAACCGAATCATTTCTATCAATACCAATAGCATGTAAACTATGTCTGAATACGCTTTTGCCATATGAGATTAAACATTCTGCATTCATCAATGAATTCAAGTACAGAAATCCGCAGCAGCGTTTCAACTAAACGTTTTAATGAACACATTGACTATGAATTTGCCTATTTGTGCAACGTTTTCTTTATTTACTGACGTGCACAAGATATTTACTTAAGTGCTCGTGTAAAACTTCATTGAAGGAATTCAGCATGTTCGAGAAGACTATTTTTCTTGGGCTGTCCGATTGTTAAATGTGAAGAGCTGTCCTGCGTATACTTAAATGTATCGTGAAGCTTTAAATCATACTCTTTAATGATTCCTAGATGTTCCGTGAAACACAGACGCATATTAAGCGCTAGATTTTATTCATATCAGACCAATCAGAGCAGTTCTTTCGACAACTGATTTTGATGTTCATCAAAATTCAAACCGTTCATTGAATTTATAGAACGGAGGAAATGGGTTAGATTGACACAAGCTAACGAATAAACTCCATCATATTTTCAAAATATGGAAAATGAACATCACGTCAACTAAATGGATGTACGAAAAATCACATACGCTCGTCAAGTGAATACGATTATAAACAAAGTTGAACTTGTATACCACTGTTTAATGTGGTTCTTACAAGGTTCACACGATGTTTATATACTGGATCAAAAATTGATTCCATGTTAAGTGCCTGACGCTCTTATAAAAGACCAATATATTGTGATGCGCATATCTTCTCTACGTAGATACCACAATTGGTTTCTGGCCGTTTGCACTCATCAGGTGGCGACATTGAGAATAAGATCAGTGAGCCTTGAAACAGTGGTGATGTGGGTAACAAAGTTTAAAGCAAACTACATTCAATTTGAAAAACAAAAATAAATCATGCTGTGTTGGAATGTCACTATTACGCAGGGTTCTTTCAACGAACCACTGTGTTCAAACAAAGAATCAGATAGTGATTCTTGGTCAATCACTCAAGTATAACTTTCTTTACCACTTATTTACTGTTTCAAGGTTTACTGAACCTAGTCTCACTATCTCCACCTGATGATGGCAAACAGCCAGAAACCGGTAGTGGTGTGTTAGTTCGAGGAATGTGAGCAACACATTACTTTGGTCATTCATAAGCGCCTCGTGTGCTTAACCAGTAATCATTTTGTGATTCTTTGTCTGAACATCGTGGTTCGTTGTACGAACCCTATGCAACAGTGGCATTAAAGTATAACTCTGTTTACCCCTTATCCACTGTTTCAAGGCTCACTGAACCTAATCCTACTGTCTCCACCTAATGACGACAAACAGATAGAAACCCATAGAGGCGTGTAGGTGCGTGGGGTGTGAGCAACACATTACTTTGGTCATAAACAAATAATATTTGTGATCAGCCCGCAGAGTATCGACTTTGATCTGTATTCAAAGTCTACATTGTGAGAAATTCTATTATTAGCTTTATTAAAAGTTTCTTTGCTGGACTATTTTTTCGAATAAATTTTAAAGTATTCACACTCGCAAAAATCCTCAAACATAGTTCATTGAGGTTGTTAAAAGTGAGCAATATTTTTCATCAGGATATCTTTAGGATGAAAATGGATTTAAAGTGATTCAAAGTGATTCAAAGTTGTAATGGTCTGAAAAGCATTTAGCTTAACAATAACCATAGGATGGAGTTATGAGTTATATACAATAAAAAAAGAATAAGAACAGGGAAACTCGTGTAGTGTAAATCGAATCAAAATTTGGGTTTTCTCTAAAGTATTTGTCCAAATTAGCTTTAAAAATATCCAGGTTGGCTGAGTGTGTAACAATGGAAGGTAGGGTGTTCCATGTGAAACTTACACGTACAGCATACCAATATCTTCGACAGTTCAGTCTTGAAGTCGCAATAAGCACTGTAAGTTCATGTTTCCGACAGGACGGGGTGGCGAGCGTGTGAAAAGTTTGGACAAGGGATGGTTAGGGACGTGCATAATGTTGTACATCAGTATGAGATCACCTCTTAGTCTACGACGGCGAAGGTCGAAAAGATTCAGAACTCAGATGATTCCTATTCTAGATCAATTTGATGATTTATGTGATTAATCATGAGTAATTCATTCAAAACAGCACATTCTCACGTGACTGACACGTTTAGTATCAGCGTTTTGTTTCATGGCTCACAAAATCTTTCTCTATAATATTCAAGACGTAAGAAACCGTATTTTGTTATTCCGATATATGTGAAATATACACCAGTCATTTGGTAATTTGCCAGTAGAAATTAGAACACAATCTCCTGCTGTGAATTTTAACCAAATTAAACCTCACGTGGCAATAAAGTGTGACCACCATCTGGTGGTGAAATAATTGTTATATTTTAATTCAAAGCGCACTCAAAACAATCGCAACAATGTGACTACGTCAACCAATCAAATTTGAGTTAAATAAGGTCACGCAACCGTCACTTTAATTTGTGGCATTCGACCACCTTTTGATGTTGGATGAGCTGACGAAAAATGCGCAAGCGGAACCAACTGGACTTATCGATTACTTCAGTGCGGTTCACAATTCTCGGAACGGCTTCCGCTGGATAGTGGAAGCGAGCCGTAGTCAACTGTTGAAGGAATTGAAATATACACGGAAGAATATTCGTCCGGGTACGGCACCGGTGCGAAACTCTTATTCTCAGGTAAGTTTAAAAAGAAATGTATTTTATTAGTGGAAACTGTTAGGACTTTATGCACTGCTGCGTAAATTGTTTACTATACAGATTACGTGACATCCATCCATTCTCTGAATAAACGAATTTACCAACGCTTGTGATTGTGTCTTACCCACGAGAGTGTCAGTAGTACATCAAGAATCAAGATTTTTTGGTGAAAAAAGCAATTGCTTTACATGTACCATTGGGTGACTGCTATAAAAATACAGAGGATGCAATCAAAATTCCAGTGAGGTGTTTCGTTTTTGTGAGTTCATATGGGGTCAATATACAAGGCCGTCAGTGGATTGCTCTTTGATATAAGCATCCAGTTCCAATTTGAAATCACGGATAGTAGGAACGTTCACAATATCCTGTGATAGTGAATTTGAGAGAAAGGAAATACGCACAAAGAAGAAATGACGTCTAAAATCGAGTCTTGAGTGTTGTATAGCGTGAAAACTTGAATGACTCCGTGTATTCTTAGGAGAACTGATTTCTATCAAACCACAGAGAGGTTGATTTCCCATCGGCAGTATTTTATATGTTAGGATCATGTCGCTCCTTACTCTTCTTTGTGTAAAGTAAGTTAATCCCAGCATGTCTATTTGCTGCATCACATCAACTAGCTTCGTCGCTCGGTGGAACATTTCATCAAGCAATCCAATGTCTTTACGCAGCCACGGTTCCCAAACTAGGATCATCTACTCTGTCGTCAGATGGGTGTAAGTATTTACAATGTGGGGAAGCATTTTAGGAAAGAATCATCTAGATGTTCTTCTCAACGTTCCCAAGATTCCACTTGCCCTGATGAAGACTTTCTGGCAATGATTATTCGGTTTCATGCTATTTCAAGATACCGAGATCCTTCTGAGCGGTGGTCCAAGTCAAATTTTCATGACTAGTATTATATATATGCTCGTATTGCCGGCTATGTTGTAACATTTTACATTTACGTATGTTGAACGTCATTTGATTTAGTTGAGACCAGTGATACTGGGCATTCAAATCCTCTTACAGCATCAAACAATCTTCAATAAATGGAATTTGCTTTCATGTTTTTGATGTCATCAGCAAAATGAACCAATTTGCATCGTACTATTTGCACAATATCATATATCTATAACAAGAAAATGATTGGCCCGAGCACTGAATCTTGAGGGATGCCTATGTTGACATTGATGGTTCTGATAGAATGGCTGATCGGTCAGATAATTCGTTATCTACCATAATACGTTTCCTGTTATCCTATATTACACTAGTTTTTCTGTAGCAGGCTGTGGTTGACCTTATCAAACGCCTTTGATGCATCAATACATCAGGCATGAACGGGGTATTTCAGGTCAAGAGACGTTGTTTAATCGTCCAGGTTGCGCTGCTGATAAAAGTTCTTTAGTTTCAAGGTGACTCACGATACACTCAGTTAGGATGCGCTCCATAATTTTCTAGATGCTGGGGTGCAGCGTAACAGGTCTGTGATTTTCGATGTCGCACCGACAGCCACTCTTGTAAATTGGTGTTATCACACCAACATTCCATGCTGACGGTACGCAACCGTCGTGAAGACTCCGGATGATAACCTTTATTTATCGTTTTGTATTGTTGAGCAAGTTCAAATATTACTGTGTCGCCACTTCTCTACATTACTCCAATTCGTGTATTAATTCATTACAAAATTATGGCATTTAGAAAATTTAGCTGATTCCGAGTATGTTGCTGCGTTTATATATTCATAAAATTTTCATTAAATATTCAACACCAATTCGAAAATATGATTTGAAAATCTGCTTTTTTCTGGTTTGTTTCTGGGAACTTCATTTTTGAAAAAAACGGAAATGAGGAAGATGGAGCAAGCATTTATCTTTTCTTACTGGAGTGCACAGTCTGTACCTTAAAATTGAACTTTTGAGCCGCTGGATTATACAAATACATTTCAATAAACCTCCCACCTCGATAAGATCATCAGAGCAATAGACAGTTTGGTCAGTTGAAAAAATTACCGGAAGGCACACAGAAACATGAAACCTAACGCAAAACCTTCAAATCTGCAAGTTTACAGTGCTCTAAAAAGTGGCTTTTAAAAATTATTCACGGCTTATTAAATAAATATCAAAAGATTTCTCGACTGATTGGTGAAGAAACATTTTCAGTCAGATTTGTTCTAAGGATGTGGCTATTAAATTTTCGTCGAAATCTCAATATATTTTCTATATATATGCTGGTTTTTGTCCCAAAACCGTTCGAGTGCAAAGACTGTCGCAGTTATTGTTCAACTATTATTATTATTATTAATTTCTATTACTGTGTATGATCAACATATAGGTTATAAGACGTATTCCTGATTGCCTTACCGCGTAGGGATAGTTTTAGTTGGTTGGATTGAAAGTCTTACTTGTTATCAGATATGCTTCATATTAGAAAATGCGTCGGAAAATTTAGTTATACTCGAGATTCTGTGCATGTGCTGGTGAATAAATGTGATAACGTTACTGCAACGAATGTTATCTGACCGAACATTACCTCTGTTCAATTGATAAACTGTCACGCAGTCTAATTTGTGGATCTTTCGATATACTATGATCAAATTTATTGAAAGTGGTTTGCTCATGAATAGGAACAGAAACTTTCTTTTCCCAATAATATGGTGCCACCGAAGTACAAAAGAAATAGATTGCAAATGATGTTGGAATTTAATTTATCTCGTTTACCTCTGTGGCACATTGTGGAGCGTGTTATTTAATTTTGAAAAAGCACGTACTGCTTTTGTGTATTGAAAGTAGATGATTCTGACGGTGTGATCGTAGGTTTTAACATTGTGGTAAGGAAGATTTCTCCCAAAGCGATGTGAAATGCTTTGAAACGAAGTCATCGACTCTAGGCGTCCTAAAATCCAATACCTGGTCTACTATCGTAGACCATAAATTCGAAGGACACAGACTTAATCACTTTTGAAAACTGAGCACACTATACTAAATTTGTTACAATTCCCAAAAATATTCTACTTAGAAAAACCCTCTGGATCCGAAGTAGAATTTGATGTTCGTCCTGATGCTGCGCATAATGCAGGAGTAAATAAAGACATGGATCAAAGTCAGGCTGAGGATTTGGTTCTAACGTCTTCAGTTGTTGACTCCACGTGATCCAAAGTTAAACGTTTACTGTGTTTCCTATCCAGCCGTTTATTATGCTACGATTCACATCCCGCTAATCAGTCTCAGGGTAAAGTAACGACAATTGTTCAACACAATTTACGCTGATTTTATATATCAAAACATATGGCTGTCTTCTGTAAGCGAATCTCTTAACCACAACAAAGCCTGAAGCCTGTTTGCACTGCCCGTCACTTCATTCTAATTTGTTAGACGATGTCTTAGCAATGGGTTCCGACCAAACACTGACCACATTTGGCTAGTTTGACAAAACTTGACGGATTGCATCTTGTGCGAAAGCTGATTACAATATCTGTCTGCTAATGCTTTCGTACGAGTTGTCACTCAAACTGTGGTTATGCAATTTAAAGATAAAATTCTGTTATAGTCACGGTGGTTTTTGCCCTCGATTTGCGGCGGAATGTGCCATTCTGTGCTTCATTCGAAATTGTCTGACTGATATTTTCTGTTTCGCATTTCCCGCCACTAAAATACCCCGATGATTCACCATTAGTAACTATCATTTTTTGTTTGAATAGAGAATAAATGAAATGAATTAGATTTTACATGGTCTTCTTAGCCAGCTTTCGTGAACCTCACAAATGAATTTAATTTTACCCTGTTTACTCTCAAAATCAAATTCGTTTGAGTGTGCATCTAAGCATGAAAGTCAAGTCAACTGCAAATAGTATCACCGTGTGAGGAATAATTTGACAGCTCAGAAATTGAACCCTGAGAAATTATATTTTTATGATGTTGTGTCTCTTTTCTCCATACTTAATCTCCACGACCGTTTCCGGTCTACTGATCCTCTTATCGATTGAGACCCCGATCATTCCATTCGTGATTTCATCTTCATTTTAAAACAGGTTATACTCAAAAGAAGGCTACCCGAATCCAGAAATCAATCTTTTGTTGGATCTGTGCCAGTTCTAAGGTCCAAGCAACCGATTACCTCAGAAAAGGGAAGACCTAGCGCAAACAACACCACTTCATGGGAGTCTCTGGCTACTCCAAGTACTGTAGTCAAATTAGAAGAAAACACGCAGACGAATGCTCGAAACAATGAGATTTCTTATCTTCATGAGCTTGTCGAGCGGCAAGTAAGTAAACCAAGCAATTAATTGTGAGTATTTTTTATTTGTAAAAATTTGCAGGACATTTAGTTTAATTTATTCAGCTGGTTATTTGGTTTATTCTGTACATATTTAAAAACAACTGTGTGATATACCGCGCATAATTTAAAGCTTAAACCGTTTATGCTCTAAGTCAGTGATACAGTATACTTAGATATATAGATATATATTAATGAGAAGTTTCAGCAACAGAGTATTTATCAATCATTTCGCATTACTCATCAATTCCAAATCAACAAACATGGGAGTCAACTGTTTGAATTTAAAGCTACTGATTATAAGGTTTATTATAACGAATCACGTCGTACTAACACAGAATCACATAGTGATCCCTGGTCAAGCTCTAAAGGCGCTCATAAATGACCAATGTATGAAAGCAACATTTCGTTAACTTGGTTCGAGAAAACACTCGTGCATCAGAACGAAGAGCAAAGTAACTTCATTTCTAATTGCAACTTCTGTGTCCGCAAACTCTGGAATATTTTCGTATATTTATAAAAGGAAGTTTGAAAAATAGAATTTGTATTCTTCGCCAGGCAATCGTCAAATGATCAAGACAATCGTTTTCCGATCGAAAGCTGAAAACCGCGTGGGTTGTAAATAACAATAAACATGGCTAAGTTATCTGAATTCGAGTAAAAATTGTCATCGTTATAAGCGAGCTCATTCGATAAATAAATTTGATCATAACTTTGTTCTCATACAACAACAACAGGTTTCTAGATGTTTGCCGCCATAAGGTGGATACAGTAACATCAGGTTCAGTAAGCCTTGAAACAGTGGTATAGTGGTAAATAAAAGGTATACTTGTATGCCACTGTTAAATGACGGCAAACAACCAGAAACCGGTACTGGTGTGTAAGGGATGGGGATGTGAGCACCGAAATATATTTATCGTTTATAAGCGCCTTGAGTGCTTGGCGAAGAATCACTTTTTGATTCTTTATTTGAACATCGTGGTTCTTTTTAAGAACGCTATTTATCAGTGGCATACAAGTATATATATTATTTAAGCAATTCTTATTTAAAATATTTGTTTATAAGTAAAATAAGCGTTTAGGTAGATGATCAAGTACAGAAAAGTGATTACCTTTTATTATGATATACAAGGGTTTCGAACTAACCACAAAATGTGTTTTTAAAATTGTTGTTCAATAAAACTCGACACCAAAGAAACAGAATTATTGTGATGTCATATGCGATTTATACGCTACTCTATAAGAGTAGACACTCACAATCTGTCTATAAAGTAATTTATATTCGATAAAGTTCTCATATATCAGTTGTATTATTAAAACATGTTTTCCACATTAAAGTCCGAGGAAATTTCAGCGGAAAGGCGTCAAAACACAGAGCTCAAGGTTGCGCTCGAAGCATCAGAATCTGCACGGTTCGTACTCGAAGAAAAGTTGAACGCGACAGCGTCCGATCACGATGGACAAGTGTTATTCTATCAGAAGCGGATTGAAGATCTTGAAACGGTACACCACAGTGCGCATAAATTTTCGAGTTTAGATTTATTTTATTCGTAGATCGTATTCGTAACTTCTTTTGAAAATCATTGCGAAAACAATAGATAGATGTATAATGGGAGTAATTAAAGACAATGTCAACATATAAAAATATTTCGTGGATATAATTAGTGATATATCTTTCAACCACGAATAATATATACTCAGCATGTGAAATGCAGCAAATCTTTTTCACAATTTCTGTGACTGATTTTTAACGGACACATAAGTATTTATAAGCGACTTTTTTATTGGTTGTTCACCGAGCAGGTGTAGTAGGTTGCCCACGTTTGTCACAAAATTAAATGAGATCATCAATGAAAATTATTTTGAAGTCATACGGCCTTGAACTTCCTACATTTATGCCACATTATCGCGCGTGTCTTTGCTGTTAGCCAAACGACCTTTGCGATTTCCACTCCGAGCGTAGAATAAATGACATCTCATTATCTAAAAGCATTGTCCAATTGCGTGCGTTCGTTCAGAGGTTGCGTCGTTAATGACGTACCTCGAAAAAACCTGAGGTGTTCTGTGTTCTACAGGTAGCGATAATTAAACGCAGATTCCAATTATATTAATACTTGATACTTGTGGTCATGTCTTCTCACGGCCAATTTAGAATAGTGTAGTCGCTGGCCCGTCGATTCCGAAATGTCTCAGTGTTATTACCACGATTTCTGGAATGTTCTTGAAGTGCGGTAGGATAAAGAATGCCTAAACCGCATAAACTTATAATTATGAAGAAATAACTGTTTCGAACTGAAAGGGATACATACGACTCAAATTCTGAGCTTAAAATATTAGCACCCTACAACTCGTAAGAGGTATCGGTGTTAGTATACTATTCAACAACTCGAATTCACAGCAGTACTCGACAAATACTGAAAAAAATTAGGACAAACATCTGTTCAAAGAATTTATGAGGTATTTTTATCCCAAGATTTACATCAACCGACTCGAAGGAGTTTTGTCCTCGCCTAACACATGCTCAGTGCGATGAAGAGTTAGCCATCCTTACATTGTACACATTTTGGAAATCCTGGCAATAACTTTGAGACCTTTCAGAATTGATTGTTACGAGACTGCACGAGCATATATTAGTTGTAAGAAGCCACGACCACAATTCGCGTGTACCAACAAAAGCTGATCGCGCAGGACAGGAATTCAATTGGAATCAACATTAAATACCTGCTACCGTTAGAACACATGATGCACCGGACATTCTTGAGACATAGCATTCAACAACGCAAAATCCTAACAAACGAATACAATAGAAAATTGAGGACGGGCCAATTTTACTTGCGGTACAAAGATCGCAACGACAATATATGACACGAAGCATAGACACACATTATACTTGTGTAAAAGAGGCGTGAAACTTTAAATCTCAATTGCATCAACAGAATACACGCTGACCAAACTTCCGCAACCTACTACTCAATCTCGGTGATTACCAAATGGTGACATCTAATACAAGAGATACCATTGTTTTCTGACATTTATTAGCGTATTACAACCACCAACAAATTTACATGAGGCGCAATTGCAAACTTCATATAACTTTCGCTTCCATCACGATAATCAACTTAACAAAATGTCTCAAAGAAGTGTGAGCAAATAACCTTGGAGTTGAATGCAAAGGTCAAGCAAATATTTTCGCTGTATCGAATCATCAGTTGCGAGCAATATGATAAGGAACTTAGTGTCTGTATTTTGGGATAAGAACGAGCTGCGGAACCACCAGCATGCAGCGTTAAATCAACCGGAACTATTATTACATATTTCTCCATATCAACGTTTTGGCTTAGATCATTCAGTTGAATTGAAACATGAATACGTTCATCCTTATTTCGCTGGATAACAAATTATTGGATTTATCATAAAATGAAAAGTTTTATATTCTCTCAACATCAATCTTACCAGTTGCTGTATCATGAATCGTCTGAATAGCGGAACAATCGTTCAGAGAATTTATATTATTTCGAAGCGTAGTACTCATCCGGGATAATTATTGCATGTTTTGTTTGTTTGAAGGAATTAGCTGAGGTGATGACCAATGGATCGGAATTGAGAAGATTGAATTCGGAACTCAACGAATCGATCATCAGCTTGACGAACCAGACCAGCCAATTGAATGACCGTTTAGAAGAAGCAACCAGGAGCTACGAGGATAAACTGCGCATCTCTCAGGTGAGACGTCAAATTGAAAGAGGTTGATCTTAATCTTTACCTCTAAAATAATGCTGCTTGGGTGTTTAGTATCATACATGTGTTCAATCGAACGTTTAACATTTTATTTCCACAGACCATTAAGCGCGTCTATAAGTTGATATGGTTGAAAAGATTCGCGAATGCAGAATTGCAATATAAAGCTTGTTTGGAGAAAGATTGATTCAGTGTGTTAGCTGGACCGATTTCTTCCAACGCATCGATGCTCACACAAACGTCTTCACCATTACATCGGAACAATGCGAAATTTTCTTTCAAATAAGTCAGACATTTCAAAAGAATACTATTTGCAACCTGGCATTGTCTATGAATTTTGGTTCTCGTCTAACGCAACCACTTGTTTTAAAAGTTCTCTCAAACAGTAGACTGTCTTATGCGATTATAGAACACGATAATTCATTGCAGAATAATATTTTGAAATGTAATGAGATAGAACAGACCACGTGTTTGCTCTGCGCGTATCATTTACATAAGTGTTTCCGGTCTTGTGGAAAGTACTCAAACCAAATTAGAGTCATTTAAATATGTCGGATTTGTCTAGAATCTGATGGGTTAGGCAGGATTTCGGTTTTCGCATTCACCAACAACATCTAAACTCAGTATCCAATGTATAAAGAACTCACATTCCCGCAATTAGTTTATTTCGAAACCCCATTTAACTGCTGCTTTAAACAACTAGCCATTTTTTGAATTATATTTTAGTACATTAAAAGCTAGGCTATTTTTCATAATAAATTTAAAGTTACTTGTTTCAAGCAGCAACCAGCAAAAATATCTGAGCATAACAAATTCTGTAAATATTATCTTGAGATTAATTTTGGTATCTGTAGTATGCATTCAGCGAGAAGGATGTGAATCAAAGGGGAAGCTCACATCAGTGAGTAAGCATAGGATCTTGATACCACTTTTATTGTACGTATTTCGTAGGTTTTATAAACAAACGCATTTGATTTTGAAGAGTAGTTTCTGTTTAAATCCCGTCTAAATATTAACTGATGGTAAATTTCTGATCGCTCATTTTTAGGAGCAACGAAACAATATTCAAGGCGAATTTGATGAGCAGAAAAAACAGTGGTCAGTCAAAGAGTCTCAATTGTTACAAGAACTTGAAGCTCAGAAGATTTGTTCCACTCGAATTCAGACTGAAGCTGATCGGTTGAACGAGGAATTGGAAAAGCTGCGATTGTTGAATGAAGAACTAACGTGAGTTTTTCAATGCTGCTGACCGCACTTAATCTTGAAATGCAAATATAATAGAACATTATTATGAATTTTATCATATTGATTCCGCACCTCGTGCATTGCGCTTCAATCGAATGCTTCCCTGACGCAATTTCGGCGTTTTTGGTAAAGTATTACGGTGCTCAGGAGGGAATTTAAACATATATTATCAAGATTCTGGCCAACACTAGAGACATGTGACAGGATCGCCTTTCGTAACGATGATGTTAACTAAAAAATATTGAAATACGCTTGAAAACGATCGGTGATTCATATTCATGAAAGACAATTTCATGGTGAATTGGTTGAAGACTTGTTGTATCAATTTCCCGTTCGAATCCACTTTGAATCCAGATTTAATTAACTTACCAAACAGCAAGTATAACGTAATTCGTTAGAAGTTTTCACCTGCCTCAACTGGGAAGGCACAATCAGTAATATACATTTTTTCCGTTTGTAAAAGATATGTTTAACAAAAGAAACCTACAAGTTTTTGTTGGTTTGTATCATTTTCAGTGTCAGCTACATAATCGGGCCAGCGTGCATTCGTATATTAGATTTTTTTGTCTTGACCGAGTGCTTCCACCGAAGTTTAACTGCATGTAATTTTATTCTAAAATTAACCTTCTATTCAGCTTTGAGTGTAATTTGACGATAACAAGCGAGCCTTATAATAACTTGTGTAAGATGTAAAAATGAAACATGTTTCAAATGAATAGGCAAAAACAAAACTTGTTTGTGTATATGCTTACTAATATTTATTTAGGAATGAAACAACTTAATCTGACTAACCGCCCTAAGAAATTTGTTAAATGGAGCACATTGCGTTTCACACGCTGGTTGGATTGTAATTCGTCGATGGCATCTTTTTGTGGTTGTCAATCTTGTATAAATTTCACAAGCACTTCATGATTCACAACTTGATACTTGAGGATACAGTCGGATTCGTGATTGACAATACGTTCCGTAAAAAATGTTACTTTTATACAAATTGATTTTGACTATTCGAAATTACGGGGAAAGATTGATTGGTTGGTAGGCGTTGATAAACGTAGTCCTGGTTGAACGAAACGTGGAAGCTGATATTAGTTAACACGAGGAGACAACTTTCCCAAGACAATTCGAAAATAGAATATATAGCAAAATTTTTAAACGAACAATAGTCAGTACCATCATTAACAAGAAAAATGAATGCCACATAACCACCGGAATGAATAAAGGGGGAGTGAAAGTGCAATTCGCAAAAGTCGTTGCGTTTGACATCATTAATATGCACACATACAAACCAAGGTGAAATTTTTAACGGTATGTTTGACACAGTTCGAACTAATATGCCATTAACGCATCACAGTCGCACGACCAACCTGATCAGTCAGTTGCTCACAAATGTCGATTGGTTAAACCCAAACAATTGGACGAAAAATCCTTATTGGCATACATTTTCATCACACACAATATGACCGATTTCATCATGATTGCACTCATCAGGTAGGGATAGTACGACCATGATCTGCATGCCTTGAGATAGTGATGAAGTAACAAACTAAGTTTTAACTTATAAGCGACTGTTGATTTGACCAAACTGTCTAATCACATGTGTCCAAACACATGCAGATGGGTAACACTCATCTTCGTAAATAAAATTTCGTATTGGCATGTATCTCCATCAAATGCAACCTACGACCGGTATGCTTCGGCGTATTTTCGGACATTTTCCCGCGAAACATTCCCCGTGCTCATAAATACTTATATTAACCCAGTTCTGGATTACTTAGAGCAAGCCTGGGCATCATGGCTACAAAATGACATAACACTGCTTGAGAGGATTAATCACAGAGCAACTGAAATGTTTTGCGATCTCTGCAAACGACCATAAGAGGATCGATTGGTTCATCTTAATTTGAATACACTGCCTTGCAGGCAGGTTCGATTGGATATAATCCTAACTTATAAAATAATGAATTCGAAGATGCACAAGATAACAAATGGCAAGATTCCTTGTTCAATTATAGAATTTGAAACAAACATGCAACCTTAATTAATTAGAAAGTGGCAAAAATATTTTTTGCGTGAATAAGCAATTTGGATATTTCACTATTTTCATTGCTTGTTGTATGAATTTAAACCTGATGAGAATTGATGATAAATTTGGGCGAACATCAGTTTCAGATTATCCTTACAAGTGCAAAACGTTTTCTTTATAATACAAACGGTAAAATTCTGCTTGCTAGTATAATAGTAATATCAACGAAATGAACAATTTGCGCTTGTATGCCACGGTTGGATTAGGTTGTTACGACCAACCTGTTGAATTACATGAGGCCCCACTCAAGTAGACTGGGTTTGAACCCATGAAGATGAACAAAAAAGCTAATTTGCATGCATTTCCATCACCCACACAGCCCAACACTGGTTTCATGCTGTTTGCACTCATCAGGTAGAGCCAGTAGGATCAGGATCAGCATGCGCTTGAAACAGTGGCAGAATGGTAAACAAGTTGCGCTTGTATGCCACGGACGGATGAGGTTGGTACGACCAACCTGTTCAAGCACATGAGCCCACACTCATGTAGATTGGTTTTAAACCCATAATCAAGTATTATAATGCTCATTTGATTGCATGGAAATGTATGTGTGATTTAATTCATATTTTATCCATTTTGTGATACTAATAATTATATATTTTACATGGTGATTTATTTAGAAATAAAACAAAATCCAATCCTTTCGTGGATATTTCGGTTCAAACGGTAAGTCTTTTCGTGAAAATTCGTAAAAATGTATTTTCCAATATGTAAAATTAACCTAGGCATAATTAACTCTGTAAGGTTACATTTAAAAAAAGATAAAAGTGACATACTACACGTCTTTTTCTCCTTGGTATTGTGCCTAGTTTCATTACTATTGAAAGGGGTGGGGACCATTACGCCAGGTCAATCGGTGGCAAATTGCTCTCCAGTCCTAAAGTCAATTAAGTTATGTTGTGACTACTCAAAAGTAATATGTTCTTCGAGAAATTCACAAAGTTGTTGACAGCGGTTTATGAAGGAAACAATGGATATTGGGTTCGCTCATTTTCAGCTAATCACCCGTGCATTATCCTGCATTACGTTTCTAGCATAGGTCTCAGGAAAAACATACGACAATAAACACTTAAAAACAAACAAGCAAACAATGCATATTCGTCTCTTACATAGTCATAAAAATTTAGGCAAATCACATGACTATAATGAATGATGGTTAAGGGGAAAATTTTGTCACGTTCGTCAAGGCGAACTCCCGTTTAGCGTTCTAACTCTATTTCGTAGTTGACCCAGGCTTTGGGGCGCTTGTTGTAACATTAATCACGTCAATCCAATTTTCCCAGTCACTTGGAGATTGTGTCCCGATTAATCCCAAAAGTCAATCTGACCACACTAGTCGCATTCAAACATTAATAACACATCACAAGAGAATGCCCATTAGTTAGACGCGTTTAGTACGCACAAGAAAAAGAAAAAGCCTTGAGTTTATCGTATACATGCAGATCAATAAACCACAAGACTTACCTGAAACATGTCTGTCCCGGTTGTCACTTCCATCTGGTTTGTAAATCGAGTTGGAAAAACCGTCTCAATTCAGGCTCTCAACAGGCTAGACTCGTCTGATCAAGATTGATAATTTGCCTATTGTTCGGCAGTGGCTGACGTTGTTTTCGTTTGGAGCATTTTGATGCAATCTCATTGAAAGCCGAATATTACAGGTTGGCGATTTTTGTCGAAGAGGGTTTTGCTCTTCCAGCTCTTGTGTTATGCCGGAGGGCGGTAATTTAGCGAGAGGGTTCATAAAATTTCAATAAATTAACTATCATGCGGCAAAGGCTTTATGCTTGTAGAAATGATTATTTGGTTACATTTATGCGTTGTTTCGACAATTACAGAGGAATCTGTCTTCAGAATGTTGTAGTCAAATTATTTGCCAAATTCTCGCAAATCCGGCTACAAGTTTTTTGCTGATAGAGTTTACTTCGAATATCAATATGGCTTCCCCAGAGGAAGATCACGCGTTTACATGATCTTCTCCCTAAGACAACTCAAAGAAAAGCGTCGCGAACTGCATAAACCATTATACGCCGTTTTTATTAAATTGACGAAGGCATTTAACCACGTTAGCACGGAGGGTCGTATCAAAATGCTTTATCTTATAGGCTGTCCTCCAAGATTGCTCAAACTTGTCATTGCTTTCCACTCTTGCATAAAATGGCTCAGTCCATTTTAACGGTTGCAGTTCAGAAGCCATTAAAATTTGCTGAGGTGTCAAACAAGCGTGTGTTCTTGCTCTCACGCTGTTCAGCATTTTCTTTGCTCTGCTACTAAAACACGCTTTCAAGACGAAAATAGAAGTCATTTACCTACGCACGCGAAGTGATGGCAAGCTTTTCAATCTGAACCGCTTGCGAGCACAAACCAAGCTACGGGATGTACTAATCCGCGACCTGTCGTTTGCTGTCGATACAGTCACTCCCAAGAGCAGCTCCAGGCACAAATGGACTGTTTATCGTCGTCATGCAAAGTCTTTTGGCTTCTTCTTTAGTTTCGAGAAATTTGTGATGTCATTTTAGAATCAAAAATGAAATTGCTATGCTTTTAAAAATTTAGCTTTCTGTTAAGAAATTTCAAATATTTTGATCATGTCTCTCAGGATACCGTTGACGAACAAGAAACAAATGAAGAAATTCGGAAAAATTATGAATTGCAAATTGAAATTATTCGACAGAAACACCAGGAAGAGATAGAAGAGCTTCGCCGATCAATGCAGGTTTGTGATTCATTACAGAATTTACCAAATGTTTAGCCCACATGAGACCCGAGCAATTAATTGTTCATTTAATAACGGTACTGAATTTATTGATTTTTTGTTCGTACTTCATGAAAATCTTCCAGCTTTATAAAACAATAAAACAAAATACAGAAAATCCATGGAGAGTTATTGATTTCCATATATAAGAGAAAAGCACTGCTTTCTGCTTTATGTATCCATCTATTATCCTAATAGTAGTGTACAATTCTGTTAGGTCCGTTCACGAAAGGTTCTTTGTTTGGTTACGGCACCAGTGTAACGGGTTTGGGGTTAGAGACAGCAGGAATGATTCCGTCAGGTCATTTCAGGTCAACAAGTGACAGGTGGCGAACATCAGGCCAATTATCACATTTCTGTTTCATCAGTTCCCTCTCGCTTTGTACGCCCGTCAATTGTGTCTCGACTGATCAAGGTCAAACGCTAATGGAGTTCACCTACGAATCCTACACCATAAGAAAAGTCGATTGGTCAAAGGCGTTTATTACACGCGAGACAAATAATGAAACACATGCCTATCTCATGTAGGCAAAACAAACAATCACAACACTGATCCTCAACATGTCTGCCCCGGATGTCATTTCGGTCTGATTTGTTAGTCGATTTCGTGCCAACGGGTACACATCAAGAGCTCGACACGCAGTGCCTCGTTTGACCAACATTGACGAATTGTATATCGTTCGTAATGCAAAGAAATTTGAATGCAATCGGTTAGAGTAGTTTTTGGGTAACGTTTCACTTGTGACACAGAAGCTTCGTCAGACCAAGGGTGATAGTCAGGACAGGGAACATGATTAAGTAGCAGTCAACCAACCACCACTTATTTCACCTTACCGCTAAACAGCTTATAGTACGCCTACAATGTGTCACGTCTCGTATATCGTTCGATTGCAGCTGACGTTGTCCATCTTCTCATACTTCCGAAGATGTTGTCGCTCGAACTGCTACGAGTTCGCAATTGTCGCCGTCGAACTTTTATGGCGCTTCATGCTCTTGTGTTGTGCAGGAGGGTAGAGTTCAGCATACCATCAGAGCGCTCGTTGCTAATGCACTTCGCAACTTCACACTAGGCCTTTGTGTTGGTGACCATTGAAAATACAAGTTTGACTTAGAGTTTAAAATTACTGTCTAGTATTTATTACACAACATTTTGCATGTACGATTAACATAGGTATTTACATTCCACCTAGCTGATTAGAATATTGAATAACGATAGGTTGCATTAATGTAAATTGAGCAAAAATTTCAATAAAGTGTCGTTGTATTTGATAACCGTATTTTTCGGACTATAATGCGCACATTAAAACACTAATTTGTACGAAAAATCGACATAAGCCTTATATTCCGGTGCGCCTTATGTATGAATAGTGTATGTTCACACTGTGAACAGTTGGTCGAAACATTTTTCTTCTCGTGTCCTCTTTGATTGACAGATATTGAAGTAATCATTCAAAAAGCAAAAGATGCATTTTTAGGCTTTCAATTCGCCATTTGTCACTTTCAAGCTATTTCTATCTATCTATATCCTATTTGATACGATGATATACGTTCCTTCTGGTCTAAGTATGCTACTTTATATCTACTCAATATGTAAAGTTTAGTGTATTAATGCGTTGATATTTTTCTAGAAACATCTGCGAATAATAATTAGTTAATTCGACTCGACAGTTTTCTCGGGTTTCGAATTGTACTTGTTCTTTCGCAAATTATGGTTGTAAAGTTGAATTCAAAGCACATCATCTTTCCAATTTTGAACCGTTCCAAACCGTGATTCTGACGTTTTTATTTTTGAACTCCTCGTTAAACAAACCGTCCTTAAAACTCTCTACCCCTTTTCCGCGGATTTTGATTAATCCAATTAGTTTTTTGGGTCAATCACCATGTGTTCTCATTATTGATAGAAACATGAATAGATGAACCTTTTTACTTTATCTTTCAAACCTCGAAAATACAACCCGACGGTCTTTTTCAATATGTGTAGTCAAAGATCACAAACTCATCATCCAACAATTATTCATGATTCGTTCAGTGGCTCAATGCCTGAATGATTATTTCTCGGTGTTGAACGTCTGATAGTCTCAACTGGGTTAATGACCTGACTTTTTATTTTTTCAGTTCGCCAGATTTAATAATATGTTCGCCGAATTTAATAATATATTTTACTTTGTTCTCTTTCCTCTTAAAGATGTATTCAAATTTTTCCCCGCATTATTCCGGACCTCCTCTACGCAGTCTTTTAATTTTTCCTCGGTATATTAAATAAATATGTTACAATAAGTGGAAGAGCATACGATGTTATTAAAACGTTGACTTGTGTTTGCTAGGCTATCATTCGTGATCCATAGATTGATAGACACTTCCGTTAATGCGATGGATTATTCATACCCATTGCACGGAAACCTTACTTCCTACAGATAACTTTTATCCTTGCGAATACAAAATCGCGTCCCTTATTCAGGAGGCAAAAAATCAGAAATCCATAACTGGTTCGTTGCATAGTTGACCAATCTAAAGTTATTTTTATATTTGAAGACCCAACTGACGATTTGAAACCTGCTAGAAAGTCTTATTCACATTAGTAATGAAATTGATTTTTATGCAAAACAACTCATAAACACGAATAAAAATAATTCCCCTCTTGTTCATGTAAACATTTGTTAGCGGAAATAAAATATACGGTTTTACACAACTGCATTACGTGATTCCAGATTTCGGATTTTTGATAAATTGTGTGAATGATTATTGTTAAACAAATTAAAATTTAAAAAACCTTTCTCAGTGTTTTCGCAAGAACAGGACAAACGGTTACGTACTGTTCGCGCTCAGAATCAGGGACCCCATAAGAGTACACCAATAAGACTAATGTTAGCTTGAGTAAGTCATCAAACGAATGCTCATAAGAAACCGAAAAGTAATTCGTCTTTTTAATTTGTCGATGTTGACCAAGCGAAACCGAATTCCCGGGTAAATTTATGTGGTTCTAATTAAAAATGAATCAGTTCATTCTTTAAAATGAAGTTTGTAGGACCGAACCTATGAGCAATGTTATTCGAGTGACACAGCTTTTATAACTATGAAACAGGATTCCCAGGATTCGCATGTCGTTGGCCTTGAATCTGCGACCCAAGACCAACCAATCGCATCCGTGCCGGTGGAAACATTTCAGTCACGTGTCAAATCAACAAAAGATGCTGAATCGATAACGGAGTGGAGGTTTGATGAAATTGTGAGTTATCGTGCGCATCGTATTTTGATAGTATATCATAAATATCCATTGAATTTGTGAACTAGTAACCAATTTTCCAGATGGCAAACCGCTGAAACTCCTAACACATTATTTTCCATCAGTGTCAAACTTTGATTCCAAATTGTTCGAGGATTGAACAAACAAACCCGCTTTCCATTCCTGGTGTTAAGGACTGAGGCATTGAACTGAAAATGAACAAACTTGTATCAACAATGGCATACAAGCGTCCTTGTTTACCATTTCTCCACTGTTTCAAGCGCATGCGGATCCTGATCTTACTGTCCCTACCTGATGAGTGCAAACAGCACGAAACCGGTCGTCGGGTGTGTGACGGAAAAGCATGCAAATGAATATTTAGGTTCATGGTTATGGGTTTAATCCCATTAAACATGTGTTTGGACACATAGGATTGAACAGTTTGGTCGTACCATTCTCATCCAACAGTGGCATACAAGCGCTCCTTGTTTACCATTCCTCCACTGTTTCAAGCGCATGCGGATCCTGATCTTACTGTCCCTACCTGATGAGTGCAAAGAGCACGAAACCGGTCGTGGTTTGTGTGTGACTTAAAAGCATGCATATGAATATTTTGTAGCGTGAAATTTGTATCCAGTGTCGAACACGGTTCGAAACGTCAACCATTACAATATAGAATATAAATGTAAACGCATTTTTGCAGCATGTTTAATGCACCAAAAACATAACCGAACACAAACGTTGATCTGTGTACGTATTATCCACAATGCAACACTGTAGATGCATTACAGTAATATTATACGGAAATGCTTCATTGGTGCTATTATACCACTTGATTTAGTTAGTGAGAAACTTCATGTCTACATGCATTTCCTTAACTTTCATCGTGCCTTCGAATTATGCGAAAATACATTTTATAAATTCTGTTCGGAAAAAAATATGTTGAATAGGCCATCAGAATTATTAGCGGCTCTACTATACACCAGGGGGATGCGAAGCTCCCAAATACTGGTCATGGGGGACTTCAACCTTCCTCATTATTTTAGCAGATTAGATCATCCTCTGCACACAGCTGATCATAAATTCCGTGAGCTGATCGACATGCTTCCACTGCATAACCATGTGTCTGACTTTACTCGCAGAAGAGGATCAGAGTTGCCGTCGGTTTTGGATGTAATCCTTAATTCCAAGACTAGGGCAGTTGAGGGTGTTGACTAAATTGCCCCCCTCGGACGGAGTGATAATCTTGTTTTAGGATTTGAATATGTATGTAGCGCTAGACGAGTATGTGACTCGCAAAACTATTCAAAAGGATCGAATACGTGAGCTTACGTTAAGCGCTTGGGTTAGTAAATTGGTGAGTGCTTGATTATCACAATATGGAAACGCATTACACTCACAGAAAGACTTCAGTCAAACATTTAAGAAATTCGCGATTTGTTTATGAACGACGAGCAAGGGACTTTCGCTTTAATCTTGGTAGCGCCCGAAAAAATGGATTGGACAAAGGAAATCTGCATGGGTTCAACACAGAAATACCGGGACTGATGATCCCTGGCAACAATTGTTTCGAAACAAATGAACTCTTCCATTAAGGAAGCCAAGCAAAATTACCATCGCTTTCTCTCTTTGAAAATGGAAGGAAATCCTAAATTTCTATATCGGATTGTCAATGCTCGATCAAACGTGAAACCAGGGGTGTTTCCTGTGCTTACTGACGATGGATTAACAGTCTCGGTAAATGAAAATGTTCATGCTCTCGCTAAATTTGATTCAAAATAATTCAGCGCGTTAACGATTAGATCGACAGAATTACCACCATCAACTGTGACGAAACAGCTGACTGAGATCGAGATCAGTTCAGCGTTTATAAAACAACATTTGTGTCGGATGAACCCTAGGAAATCCAATGGATCGGACGGAACAACACGAACATTACTGAAATCCTGTAGTAGCTGTGTAAACCATTAAGTGAAATGTTTAAACATTCTCTAACCGACGGGGTGGTACCAACAGAGTGGAAGACAGCGACAATTTCACCTATCTAAGAGGGTGGTAGACGTTCAGATCCTGCAAACTACCTTCCAGTCACCGTACCTACTGTGAAATCCCAAGTTCTAGAGCGAATAGTGACGGAAAACAATAGTTTATCACTTGGAATCACATGTTTTTGCTTGATAATCTTGTTGCCGGTGATAAACGACAGGACCCAAACGGTTGAGTAAGGAGCTAGGATCCACGCTTGCTATCCGGATATGTCTTAATCTTTTGACCGTGTTGACCACCTTCGACTACTACAAAAGCTGAAGCAGATGGGTATCAAAGGACAGCTACTCTTATGGCTTGAACTTTACCTCAGTGGGCGCAAGGCGTTTGTTAGAAACAACAGGTACAATCACGGGTTATTGATGCCGTTAGTGGCGTACGGCAAGGTTCGTCCTCGGGTCAGTACTCTTCTTGGATTACATCAACAACCTACCAGAGACGCTCTCATGCAAGGTGATTCTCTTTGCTGATGATATTAAACTTTAGACGCGGATAAAATAAACTGTAGACTGTGGACAGCTGCAAAGTGATTTAGATGTTCTCCATGAATAAGCTGCCATTTCCAAAAATGCATGGTTTTGCAAATTGTTAAGTTCCAGTACCAATATTACTTGTGGCAGATGATTTTGAGCTGGAACAAGTCGTAAGGGGATCTTGGAGTTTGGGTATGCGGCAGCCTCAATAACAACCTGCATTGTGAGGTCATCTACAAGCATTCTTCCAAGCTTCTAGGTACGCTGCAACGGATTATCAGAACATTCTCGCTTGGAACATTGCCCACCATCACGAAAGCTTACTTAATTTGTAACATGGAGCATACATCACAAGCTTGAACTCCGTGATTGAAAACGGATATTCTGTTGCTTGATAAAATATACCATCGTGCAACCAAACTCATAAATGGTTTCCGAAAACTAACATAAAAGGAACGTTTGCAAAAACTAAAACTCCTTACTCCCCTTCAAAGAAGCATTCGAAGTGATGTGATACTAACATATAAAATAATAAATACTTATCATCAATCGTTAAACATTTATTTGAATACCGTGAGTCACAACATGCACGCAGATACTCAACGACACTAAAAATTTCCAACTCCCGCATCAGCTGTCGCCGATATTCTTATTCAGTACGGGTCTGCTTCTTTTGGAATGCCCTCCCCGAAACTATAGTCATCGTTCCCAGCGTCGAAACTTTTATTCAAATTTAGATACGTATTTCTTGCACAACGATTTGACGACAGTTGTGCATTGACTAATGGTAACTATTCAACTAGTCTATACTTGACATTACACAATTATTTTTATTCCTTTTTTATGAACGAATGTTTACTATGATATGGTAATTGCGAAGCTATGTGCTTTTTGTGACGTTAAATCCTTGAATCTTGAATCTCCTGTATTGATTCATGTCCTTCTTGATTCATGGCGACGGTGTACGGAAAATTTACAAACAACCAATTGGTTAAGTAAAGTGATTATTTTTTGTAGACCGTGTTTGTTTAAATTGAGGATTCATGGTGAAGGCGTCCAAAGCTTTTTCCTCACCGGCGTTCACGAAGTCGCATATGCCTATGCTAATTTCAAGTTAAATAAGAGCTGATTTAGGTTGAACAGAATATGTATTGTGTTCTACGACCATACGCCAAACCAAAGCTTGAAGGATTAAATACATGTTTCTCTGGTGACAGCGGGCCTGATTAACTTTCACAATAGCCTCAGCGTTGAACCAAAAGGTTCACCTTTAAAATTCGATTCAACCTTTTGTTTAAATGCATCTCATAACTCACATCTTTACCAATTATGTTCACACCCTGAATTCGCTACAAACTGAGTTTATTCCGCATAATTTTGTAAAAATTGAAACCTTTAAACAATTTTGATCAGGTAACTGTAGGCTGGAAGCACATGACGCGAAATTTGCACTCCTTATGGTTAAAAACATAGCTCTAAATATTTCATGAGTCGTAATCCCTCTCAAAACCTCACTTCTCAATCAGAAGTTATCCCTGAACAAAATCTATTGGGATAATTCGATGAATCATCAAAGAATCCCTTTTTGGATTGTCACGTTTGACTTCTATTTGCACAGCTCGTCACAGAAAGCCTAGTCTGGTCTGTATTGTCCACTATAACACCATGTGACTAGATGGTAAATAAAATACCAAATCTTTAATTTACTTATAAAAACAATGTTAGCGAGTAATTATAAGTTTCGTTCTCCGTATTTCTTATCACATTCAGACGAGTCAAACCTTGCCTGATGGGCATCAATCCTACCTGAGAGAACATCCACCAGAAAACGTTCTTGAACCTATGGAGCTAACGGAGAGATCAAACACATCTGCGTACATGAGTTCTGATGCTCAAACAATGACTGAGAACATTATTGAAGTAAAAGTAAGCCAACTTGTGAAATCTTCTATACTTCATACATGAAAATATCCGTTTCTAACTTACCGGGAATTTATGATCCGCGCGAATCTGCTACAAAGGTGACTCTTGTTTGTGAAGTGAACAAATTGAATTCTTTATTGAACATTTCGATATGGCGTGACGGTTTTTACTTTATAAGAAGTAATGCTAACCCCATTACAGAATAATGTTTTTGTCTGTTTGACGTAATTCGGACTATTTTCGCCATACAATTAATATGTATAGCACTGTGTTAAATATTTTTATTTGCTATCTAAAGAAATTTCATTTAAACATTATTGGTTTATTCTAAAAGCATATGCTTAAATGTGTAGCTAAATGACGCGATTATGTTCAATCAAATTTATAATCAAATATTTTATTACATTTGCGGCAATTTCAAATGCTCAATTTACTTTCAGGCAAATTGTTCTCAAACTGTCTACCACGTATCTTGCCAATCGATTCAAACGAACGAAGAAACTCGTTCGCCTGAGGAAAATGCTGACAGGGTTCGCTTAATACGGGAACGAGATGAAGCAAGGAAGAAGATGGAAAAATATTTATCGAGAATTCAAGAACTGGAAAGAACATATGCTAGAAGGAAAAGTGAAACGATCTTTATGGTCGAAAGGAAAAACGTGAGCTGTGATTTGATAATTTGCAAATACCGACATATTCACACTCGCTGGCTGTTTACCGTCAACAGGTGGCGACAGTAAAATCAGAATCATTCAGACGTTAGAGTGAATATATTTTGTTAACATAAGCCACTCGTGAGTAACGTTGTTGCGACGAACCACATTTTTCAAACACTGAATAACAGAATGATTTTAGGACAAGCACTCTACGTGTCTACAAATAATCAATTCATCAATTTGCTGATATTCCCCATACATACACTCCAGCAATGATTCTTTAATGAAATTTTACTCCAAACAAATTATTCCCCTGAAACATAATACAAAGCAACCCTTGCTTCTCAGTCGTGTAGCTCAAACACCCCGTGTTTACACTTCGCTGAGGTCTTTCACCTGTCTGGCTACATCATATGGACAGAGCACGGCGATTTTGAGTGATCCATCTAATCTCATTCATGAGATTGTATTCAATCGGGAAATTGGAGCATATCACATAATCGCAAGTTTCATTTTCTTATCGGAAAAATGTGATGAAATAAATACTGTTTCATATAAAACAGCCAGGAAACGTGATCAAGTAACCTCAGCTAGATAAGTATAACAAAATGTCCTTGTTTGCTGAACACGTAAATTTGTGGGAATTTAAGGTTTTTGATGGTCTAAAAAGCATCAAACTTAACAATAACCTTGGGACGATGAAAATTAAAATGTTAGTGCATAAAACAAGATTAGCTATTCGCTTAAACACTATTTAGGTACTCTGGAAACAAATAATTCGATTGAAGGCTAACTCGTCACATTCGGAGTGAGTAACGGTAAAAATTAAACTCTTCCAAGTTAAAGAGGATCAAACTTAATAAAAATACATTTTACAATTTAGGCGTGAATGGAATACCACCAGCGTATACTCATGGGTCTAATAATTCCTCGTATCTGTTCGCGTGATTGGTCCATGCAAGGAATAGTTGTGGGTATGGAATATTTAGTAAAGTTGAATAAGGTCTCCTCAGATTCGTCGATAGGGAAAGTTGAACAGATTCCGGTGAGCTATCCTTACTTTATATGGATTGTTTTTGATGATGAAAACTAGTTTTGTTGAGCGGCGATAGATTTGCTGCTTGAGTTCTATATATTTATTGAGCCACGGTGACTATGATAGAACAGCGTATTTAATTACTAGTCTCAGGTATGTATTCATGAACCTTGGTAATATCTTGATTAGATCGAGGACACCTGTTGCTTTTCAAAAGGCAGTGTTGAATCAATTTGAATACGTTTACATGGACCTCTTGTAACGTTTCCTGTTCCTCTGATGTTAACCCAATAACATTTTTACATACCTGGTGAAACTGACGCAGCCTTACGCATAATTCAATCAAAATTTAACCAAAAGTTTCATGAGTAGAAACCTGATGTCATCGCACTTGCCAAAAATACTCATCAATATCATGTCATGAATTCAATATGTGCAGAATGTCTCTGCTCCAACGTGAATATTTTAGAATTGTTTGTGGATGGTAGCCCAATTTTGGCCGCACATCCAACTGTAAGATGATCCACGACGAGACACTTTCTGTCCGAAATATTGTGGTGCGTTCTGACAATTTTTGTTAGAAGAACACAGTTTTGGCATGGTCTATGCATCATATAAATATGCATTAACAATTAAGCTAGTCTACAGAGCACATTCGCCGTACTACGACAGATCCTCCTACGCTATCTGGGTCAACTGTCCAGAATGAACAATTGTCGTATTCCAAAAGATGTAATTTATTGCGTTAGAAATCCGAAAGTCGACCATTGGACAGACCGCAATTGCAGTACGAAAATGTTCACAAAAATGATATGAACGCTCTTGGCATTAACCCTACGAGTTGGGAAGAACTTGATCTTCACCCCTCATTATGAGGCACTGTGTAAAGCGTCATGCCAAAGTTGGGAGAGTGCAGATACAGCTCTGGGCTGCTGAACGCAGATCACGATACCGGCGTGCAACTGACATCGATCGACTGATAACTGCCTATCGTTTTGAGAGATGTGGTAGAGATCTTTACTCCAGAACCAGATTGTGTATTCATTATAATTGCTGCAGAGAACGGAAACCTCATGCGCTCATGATCTACATGATCGTCATCGACTAAAGAAGGCCGTCCAAATTAACTGTTATGAAACACTGTGTAACAACACGGCTCTTTATATAGTGATTGATCATTGGAATAAATTAATAAATTAATTTTTTAGGTTAGACGAATGTACGTCACTGCCATAAACTTTCAACCATATCAAACTACCCACCCACTAAACCCACATGTGAATTACAAACTAACTTGCGATATCAACAACCCATTTGTTCGACTCATAAACCGCTCATCCGAACTTACTGCTTCAGCGATTAATTAATACAAATCAACAATGAAATGTATCCCGTGGTTGTTTAATCACGTTAGAATCTCATCACGTTAAATCAATGAAACAAATGTTTTCGTTTGCGGTAGTATGTTGAATTACTTTTGCGATTCTGGAGCACACTGTCCGAAAATGCATCGGATATCTCCGTTCAAGAGAGTTATTTTAATTTGCAATCATCAGCTCACTATGGTGAAAAGCAGTTTGTGTGAAATGATGTTTACAACCGGAATGAGGTTAGATAATCGCAGTTAATTTTCCAACGATGTTTGATGCATGTTAGACGCCTGGGTACAGCAGGGATCTGTGTTGGGCACATTGCTACGGATATGCATTCGCAGATGAACCTGAACCGGTTAATCGACAGCCGAAGCTGATATCCGCGTTGCTTTAATAGCCTAAACGATATTTAGCGTTCTTCTTGCAGTAGTAATTATTCCGTCTTCAACGAAACATTACTTGGAAAATCATTTAACACCTTAAAATAAATGGGATCTTGTGAGATGTAGGTACGCTTTCGAGAAAAAGTATTTGGATAGGTATCCAGTAACTGATATCTAGATGTTTGAACGTGTAATGCTGAGATGAATATGGCGATGATGATTGCATATCCAACTTAGAAAGATCGATCAAATACAGTGTATGAAAGATACTTGTTTTAATTTATCGATCGGTGAAAAAATACTGAGCGAAAGGTAAAAATAAGCAAAGTAGAACATGAACGATTTACACATTGTGAATATGTGACCTGATATTTTTGTCGTTTCACTTTAATACTGAACTGGATATATGATATCGACTAGCTGTTAACGTGGTTTTGATTGCGACCACAGAATTAAAGCATTTTAGACGAATATGGATTAATAATGTTATCCTTCTAGGAAACCGAATGTTGATGCCAAGTTTTTGACTGGGAATCAGAACAATCGTATTGAAATTACCATTCAAGTTTGACACCATTCTAGAAAATATCAATAACCACACAAGAGTTCATATTATTTGCAATGTTTGATTTTTCTTCTCATTAGAACCGGTGAACGAAAATACTGATTCAATCAGAATTATCTGATGGTCGTTCGTTTGAAAAATTGAAAAATATAGATAAGCACAATACAAAAGATCAGATTATTTAAATAGATATAAAATCTAATTCTCTTGCTTCTCAAGTTTGACATAAGTTTACATTCTTTTCCAACTCTAGGTCGCCATAGAAGCTAGTTTCCAAACCACTGAAAAACCTCGGTTTAATCGTGGCGCATCAATACGTAAAGATCCGAGACAGGAATCCACCAGTCGTTTACTTCGCATCTTCAAAGATACCCTGGACACCGTGGTGGAGACGACAAACAAAGAGTCGACTCGCTTATTCCAAGCAATGGATTTTGATGGTCGATCGGTAATGGCGTTGCCGTCTTTGCAACACCTCTGCTCGGTGGTTCCCCACAACCAGAATGCACAAAAGACTGGTTGCAAGCGAAACTGTAATCAACTGAGTCAATCAATCATTCCCGATTGGTGAGATTTTGTATAGCATTAAGCAATTGACATTCTTCGCTGCACATTCTGTACTTATATGAAGAAAGTGATTTAGGTGCAACAGTTTTGCTAAATTCGAGAACCTAAAAGACGTCCTAATTAATTTGTGCTTCGTAACCACATTCCCTGTTCTGACTAGCACATTTGGTCAGGTGAAACCTACGTGTCAGGACTGAAACAAAACCCAAAATACTCTAAGTTATTGTTTTCATATTTTTTTTTATTGAATATGACTACTCCATTGGTCCCAATTATTTTTCAACGATGCTGAATTAAATGGTGATCGTACAGTGTGTGGTCAAAATCGATGCAAATAACGACACTATTTTATATATTATTAATGTTAGCAAGGTAGTTGTATATATTTGAGACCGTTCGGGAATCCATAATCATGAAAAGAAAGTTTGCGATGAATCAGTTAGAGCAGATTTTTGGTAACGTTTCACTTCTGTCACAGAAACTTCGTCAGACCAAGGGTGTCAATACGACCAGGGTTCCTGTTTCAATTGCATTCATTTGACGAATCCTAAGTTATTTAAGGTACACAAGGGAGATCAAAGCAAACTGATCCCGCCCCTACATGTGTTTAACACATAATCAAAGTCAGATGACCGACTACTTGAGTAATCCAAGTGCACATTAGATGTCATGCACATTAATCCTTCAGGGCTGCATTCTGTATAATCACTTATTGCTTTATTGATTCAGGTGCGAAGAATTTCCACTGACCAATAAGCCTGCTTGCTTTAGCCGTGTGTTAAGCACTTCAATACTTGCCCGCCAGACGCCAGATTTCGGAGATATACACACCATCTACTTTTTTGACTGCATTCACACTAGCCTTTGTTTTTCCAACCGCCTCATCGTGAAGTCTTTCCCTATAAGGCTAGGCATCCGGTATTATCATTTCCACATTATCAAGCTCTACGCTGATACCTGTGTCCAGCACATGTTCAGATGGGGCTGAATCACGTATCATTGATTGATATTCGCTGGGATGAGGATATGAGCAACACATTACTTTGGTAAACAATAAACTGTTTCACACATGTAGGCTGGTGGGTAAATTGCTTTGACCTCACCTGTCTAACTTGAGTATCTTAGTATTGCTCAGATGAATTAAATATATATCTCAAACCATTTTCGTACTGACACCCTTGGTCTGACAGAGCTTCTATAATAAAAGCCAAACGTTACCAAAAATCTTCTCTACCCGATTTATCAAAATTTATTTCTATCGATGTTTTTCGAAAAGATATCTGTATCTATGGTCTGCGATCTCTTTGCTCGAAGTTGGTTTCCTGTATTGACACGAAATACTATCTCGAGTTAGAATAAGATCATAAGAAGCCAATTAAATAGCAGTTGTATCAGGTCCTTATACAATACTTCGAGTTCGTAAAGGATGAATTACTCGCCTCCCAGACGAAAGGGATGAAATAAGGTCATATCAACATACCTGCCTGATGATTGCATGCAGTTTTAATATTGGCGGCTTTATTATACTGAGCTATATTAATGTGTTAAAACAACAGCGAATAAAACGGTCATCGTTGGTTAAGTCATGTAAGTTCAATAGAATAATTAATAGTTGTCTACTTAGAAAATATCTGCATGTATATTTGTATATAAGTCAAAAATTGATGTATTTGACTTGGAAAAATTAATAAAATCTGATGTTTCAAATATTAAATTCACCCGTTTCGACAGCTGGTTTTCCGCCCTAATCGAAGCGATGGCCTTTTCCTCTGCCTGTTTCGAACGCGCCAGAGGGATGATTATCCAGCAACGAGATCAAATACATCGACTCTCCTGTAAAGTTCAAGAACTTGAGGCGATAATCAATCGGCAAATCACTGGTCTACGAGAACAAAACCGTGTTCTCTATTGATATGTAGATGGTATGTTCGGTGTTTACAAGAATTATTATTAATTCTATAATATGAGACAATTTTCATTCAAATTTTCTCGAGTCCCGCAAGTCATTATAGGTTAAGTATCTGTAATCCAAATATTCATCGCACCCAGTAACGGTTTCCAAAGTTCTTTGAAGTAAAAAATAGACAAATCAGATCAGGAAGAAATTGCTACTTGTGAAAAATAAGAAGAAGCGTGTGCGGGGAATGTGAGCAAAATAACTGGTCATCTAAAAGCGTCTCAATATTTTTTAGCACGAAACACTGTGATTTGCATTTACCTAATGTGGTTCGTACTACGAACCTTTAATTGACAGTGATTTAAATATAACATGTTGTTTAAGAATTGGTTATTGTTTCTGGATTCATTGTAGATGATAACGCACATCTCAAAACTGTCAATGGATTATAACTACGTGGAATGTCTGCGGCAAATCAACAAGACAACATATGAACTTCTTGAGCGCCAAAGTTGTTAAGTTGGATTCAGAATAAGTGAAATCTCATCCGGATAAAGTTGATTTATGCAGTGAGGAAATTAACGGAAATGTAATTTGTAACTCCTCTAAAAATGCGTGAATGTTTGAAGACGTTTCTAGCATTTCATGCCAAACAGGTGTATTTTGTACGAATTCAACTAAAAGAAACCATCTATTTTTACTCGTTTTGTTAAAAACTTTGTTTTGAATATCATCGAGTTTTTCGCATTAATTATTCCTGATTCTTCTTAGACAAAATAGCTAATTTTTGGAGTGCTCACACCCTAATTTTTGATTTGGGAATACATACCCAGTTATTAATCAGAATACGATGTACATTTATGAAAACATTCCCATCAAGTTTTGTGAAGTACACACGATGAATTCAAATATTTTGAGATCACGTAAAGCATTATTTAACAATATCAACAAGAATGACAAATAGAAAGTGAAGTTTGCTAAAAATGAATTCGAGCACAATAAGAAAATGCTTAAAATATGATATAGTGTCAACGATTGTATTCCTTTTTTCATTTGTGTGATTTACAATGTAACTTTGGGATTTTATTTTTTTCAGAATATAGAAACGCTTGATGGCAATCTTTGAAGAACGATTTTCCAGCTGTACTTTTCTAACATTGTGTTTTCTTATCTCCCTGTTCATTAAATTTGGGTGTATTTCGTTTGTTTAAAATAGTTACAAATCCAGATTTACTTTACTTCGAATCGTTTATTTTTCCTAAGGATTTGAGGATAAATTAAAGAAAATTTTGGTGTTGATAAAGAGAAAGGGTGTAATTTTGGAATTGTTCAAATTGTATTGTGGTGCTCACATCCCCATCCCTTACACACCACTACCGGTTTCAGGCTGTTTGCCATTATCAGGTGAAGGCAGTAAGATCAGGTTGAATGAGCCTTCAAATTGTACTTTCTCATTGGAAATATATGTTCTAACTTATTCTTGGCATGGCCTAACTAACCAAGTAAGTTTGATAAATCCACCGAACTCTTCATATACCTCTCAGGTACTCAATCCAAATATACAAATGTAAACATACTTTTCGGTTCAATTACTTACTGACTAACATAAATTTATAATTATTTACAGAGAGGTAAGTACAATTAATTTGGGATTCAAAAGAGATTTGAGGCCTATAGAAGAAAAAACCACTTTGCTATCAAAGGGCAAGAATATAAATAAATCGAATGAATTCAAAACTTTTAAGGCTTACGGATCTTAATCTTACCCGTTGTGTGTAAACTACACAACGGGTCGGGAGGTGTGTTTCAGTAAATGCGGATTGTTTGTTCAATTGAATCGTAGTTCTTAGGTTTTGTCAGAAAGTTGTATTTGGATAACAAATGCTGCATACACAGAGGCTTGGTGAATATTGTTGGCGACATAAATACACATTTAGTCATCATTAAAGTGCAGATGCATTTTGTTATCCTTTTAAACGAGATTTGTTAGCAGGAAACACGAATATTTTTCTTTGAATCTCCGAATATTCAGATGTGTGACGACACATTTAGCGAATTTTTCAGGATTTATAGTGGTAATGTGTAGTGGTGAGCTGAATGTACCATATTCTTAACACTTATTTCGAGAAAAAATGTTCTTTTGCAGGTTCGCGTTTTCTTCTCTTTTAACATGAGATCATGCACTAAACCAACACGTAAGTAAACCGACTATATTTCGTGATGATACTTCTCCATCAACTCTCGACCAAGTTTCCTCGAATGCTGATATCGGTAAAGAAACTTTGGTCAATTTGTGACCATTAGTGTTATCTTGCGAGCAAATTATTTTCCTACGGTAAGGCAATAATTAAGCTAAATCTACGAATTCATGACAGAGACCTTGCTGCCCACCGCCACCAGCAGTGCTACTCTCATGGCGAAACCTTGAGTATGTTGATGAAATATGATGCAGATCGAAAAGCAACGTCTTTTTTCAAAATTGATTCGGTGCTTCATTATTAATTCGCAACAACCGTAAACGTCTATGGTGTTAGCCTAACGTCAACGCAACACAAAGTGGAGGCCAATTACAGGAAATTGCGCAATACGGAGTTCTTCAATATTCGCGCTTAAAAATTCATTTTCTACACGAGACTCGCCCAACAGTACAAGGCACATTCGAAATAAAACTACAATTACGTTTATGCAAGGACCAATACAAGTAGGAATCGGCACTATAAAAACTGACGATGGCTCTGCTATCATTGCAAAATTAGAAAAACTCACTTTCTCCCTGAACGTTTAAGAGGTTCAACGTGTTCCACAAGGTTAAGTACAGGGTACAATACTGATATTAATATTCATAAATGATCTACGGGGGCTGGTACCATGTTTACTTGTTGTTTTCGCATATGATGTGAACATTTCAACGAAAGACATCTCTGTTGCAAATTGCCGGTTTTTGCAAAGACACTTCTTTAAGCTGCACCTGGGGTCAATTCAAAACCAGCTGCCATTCAAATTCGGCAAGTGCAAAATGTTGCAATTTGGGAAAACTTTCTCGTTCTCACACGAACTTGGCAGTCACACGCTTGAGTAAAGTATATGGCATGTTGATTTCGGTATAAGGATGTGCGGAAATTTGAATAATAGCTTGCAACGTACTTAGCTTACCCAAGCAAATTTTCGAACGATCTTCGCCACACTCGTCGTCGAAGGTCCTCCTTCATACTTACATCCAGTTGTGAATTATACCGTACAAGCTTGTACAACATGGATGAACATATATAAATCGATTGTCAAACAAATTATCATAATGCAAATAAAATCGTCCCTGGGTTGCATAATCTACACTTTGAGCAGAGACTGATTAGACTTGAGTTGTTCAACTTCGATCGCAGGCACATCAGAGCTAATCTGATTCTGACATACCGAATAATCCATACCGTAGCACACATACTCGGACACTGCTTTAAAATTGGTTCCAATCTCACGGCACCCAGTCACAATCTAATCCTTTAAATCCTACGTTCTCGATTGAACTATCGCCGTAACATTTACGCAGTACGTGTAGGTTTTGCGAGGAACATGTTGCCGCCAAAAATTGTTTCATCGTCAAACAAAATCAAATTCAAACAAACCTTTCCATCTTTTATGCTGAATAATACCGTGTTGTTATCAGCTCAATGAAATCCCTTAGTGATTCCTTCTTACACACATATCTGGAAAAACAAATTACCCAAACATATAGTTCCGGTCGAAAATTCATCTCTCCGTGTCACAATTGGAATTATTTTTAATCGTCCTTCGAAGCACATGAACACAAACAATAAAGTAATGATATGTTTAAATTACAAACGTATGGTATTCTGCGGCTATCTGTTTTTTTCACCAAAAATCTGGAATCTTATACGTCAAGATGTTACATTGAGCACCTCTCCGCCGTCACTTCCGTGTGTAATTTCTGAACGCTTTCGCTTCAACAAGCTTGACATAAAAGTTTATAGTTATGTGCTTATCCTGGTTAATTCAGAATAAAAAATTCGGAAAAACCAGACACCATCCATCCGCAAAAATAGCATTGTTCGCTTATTGAATATTTAAGCCGATCACAGAGATTTTTAGAACTTCCAATCGAAATGGCGTCCTTTTTCTATATTAGAGATAGGGAAATTTTTGTAGGTCAAAATTTACTTCACGTTGATCTTACATATATACTATGTAAAGTTATGAACAGGTTGATCTGCAATCGAATCAGTAAAAGACTAATCGAACATTATATACTGAATATCACCCAACACGTTTTTCAAAAATGTAGGTCACGACTGACAAAATATTTTCTTCCTGAATAAAATCAGTGAGAGCATGAATGATTGTACAGCTGTGGAAATCTTATGTTTTAAATTTAGTAAGGCTAAGGCTAAGTAAACCATATCTTCCTGCTTGTTATACTCTGAAATATTATAGTTCCGTGTTTCTTACTGTGCCTCATCCACGCATCTCAAGTGACATAACATTTAGCAGCAGATTAGATTATGTCTACTCAGCATTTCGACCGTTCAATCTTAGGGCAGTCGCTTTTACTCATCTTTATGGATGTTTTGCAATCCAGCTCTGTGGCTTCTGTTACATATTAGCTGATATTTAGGTTAATATTTTATTATTGAGCATGCAGGCCATGCTAAACATGATCCATAATTACCAACCTAGTTGCACAACGAAACTATAATATGAAAAATCATAAATAGATTTCCATGGTCAATTGTACAATGGACAATTACATTCGTTAAAATATTTAAGGCAAGCAGCATTTGCTTGATACTAATAAAGAAGTAATTAGTGATCTGTTATTGAACGGATCAAGCATTGTATTTGTTAGGAGAAACATAATAATGTTTTAGAAAGCCCTGTAGTTCAACGGATTATTCTCATCGACGGTAAGGAAAGTGTATGATGTATGTTATATTCAAATCATTGGGTTCTGATTGTTTCAAATGCATCCGTTTATCTCGGATGAAAACGGGTTTCCTCTTTTGTCTTGGAATTCCTTTTGCCTGGCTAATATATTCCGCGGGAAGGTTTATACTAGAGGTTTGATAACCTGCAGCGTAAAACGTAGATGGATGTCATCTGTGAAGATGCATTCTTTGTGTCGTGTGTCACCGACATTTTGGAAGGCGAGGACTCAAAAGCGAAGTGAATATTATTTTTCGTGTATTTTATCATATAAAATTATACCTGGTATACAATTGATATAAAGATTATCAGGCAAAATAATTAGATTTATTAGTTCCGTTAGATGATCACCCGTAAAGACGGATACCTGGTGTGCTCAGATTCGTTTTCATATGCCTTAGGGAGAAGAGATTTCACAGTCTAGCATATTAAGTCAATTAGAAAATTCCCGTACTTTTTACGAACTCTTTTCGTTCTAACCGTTTATGCACAGTCTCTTAAGCTACAACCAGGATCATGCTTCAAATGTCGGTTGATCAGATAATTCCCACAGGATAAATGACGTTAAAGCTATTACTAAATGGGCGGATAAGTGACGAAATCCATTTACTTAAGATAAGGGACTCTTTATTCCTATGCTGGTGAGAACCGTGGTTGCCTCTACGCCCACTACTCACTCGGAGTTCAGTAAGGCACAATCTAATAAAGAAATAAGAGTTATAATCCCCGCGAACTTCAAGTTGGTTAACAAATTGGCTGCTAAGACTTGATCAGTCAGGAGATAAACTTCCCTATTACACAGCTATTTAATTTACAAAAGCTATCGACAAGCTCACCCTATAAAAGGCAATAGTAAGGCCGGATCAAGACTACTGTATTAGGGCTTAAAACCATATTACCAGGAGGATATATTGCAACTAGAATAAATACAGAAGCTCGCAACTCGCATGCTGGTGTGCGTGCTTTCAGTGTATTAGTTAGCAGAAATGGAACAGTATTATTTTCGTAGGTAGTGTTGCTTTATGTATTGCGAAAATATTAGGGGCAATTTTTCACAGATTGAATCATGTTTTGACTGAATTGCAAGTTAGATTCGAAATAAAATCTACATTGCTAATTGAGTTATTAATAAATAAAACAATGATTTCGTCTTGTATATCCAAGACATGTTAAGCATGATCAATAAATAACAAATTGTTTGTATAAACAAAGCCATTTATGTAAAATCGTTATTAAATTCTCGAGTTTAATATAGGTTCGTTAACACAATGAAGGTAAACGGTAATCAAACATTTTTACTTAAATTCAATATATGAGCTGTTATTGTAAGGAATAAAATAATGTGGAAAGCTAGGTGTTTCGAAGAATATTTAATTTCGACGGATATGATCATCGAACGTGTGGGAAATCACGAACAGGCTGAGCGGTCAACATTTCTAGTTATGAATGTTTTGAATGGAAGACGTATTTCTCGCGGACTTTCGTAGAAGATTCGGTGCGGCAGGGTGGTATCATCTTTGGATCAGTTTTGTTCACATTGACGTAAATGATACAATCTAAGGTGCAAAGTGAAAGTTCAATATGAAAGTTGTTAAACCAACTAAAATGAGTACCCAGGAATTCCATGAATATGTAACAACATTGTTTTACTGTACCTAGCAATTGAACTTGATATACATTTTTCGTTGATTCGTGTTCCGTGTTTACTTCCACTGTACCTTCGTGCACCTTTTGGCTACCGCGATAAATATTCCGTCTCCTGTGCCTTTTCTTCAACATTCTTGGGGACATTATTGTAGTGCTCAGTCTACTACAAATTGTTGAGCCCGACGTGATGCAGAAATCCTTCGTGTACTACAAATGGGTGAACCCGACGTAGTATACGAATCCTTCGTGTACTACAAATTGGTGAGTCCGACGTGATACACGAATCCTTCGTATACTACAAATATATAATTTTTCAAGCGAGATATCTAGGTTGAAAAGTTTCGTATATTTTTCCATTGTTAGAGAGGAATATAGATGTGTTTTAAAATCATGTTATTTTATTTTGATTTCTAAATTATACCTAGAATGTTGTCGGAAGCGAATAGTCGAAATATCCTAAATCTACATCCACATCTTTGAATTTCGCTTTTTCTTGTGTTAGCATCCTACTTATAAATGACATATCTATTACACCTAAAATCCAAATGCTGAAATCTTTTCTTATTTCGAACTCCGTAGGCATTATTCTTATAACTGAAAATAGGAGACAAGAGAACCAGCCTGACTCAACACTTATAGTACACAATCACCAGATTTTAATTTTACCCCATTTGGATAACGCAGCCAAATCTTTGTTTAGCCTGGCAACGTAAGTTTCTGTTTCACATGATGGGAAAGAAATTACTACTTTCATACCGTCTGCGAACAAGAATAGTTTACTATGACAGTTGACTATATGTACATCATTTATGTATAGGAGGAAAAGTAATGGACCTAAAATACTGACTTGTATCACGCCACTTGAAATCGGCAAGGTGCGCAATCTGTGACCATTAACCTCAACAAAGTATGTGCGATCTGTAAGAAAAGAGGTGAGCGAATAATGAAGATTCCTACCTATACCAAATGAACTTAGCTTAGATAGTAATAGTCTATGCGGTAGTGTGTCGAAAGATTCAGTTATATCAAGGAAGACAACTATCACTGCTAAACCATTTTCAATTGAACTTGTGATGCAGTCTAAGTATTCTGACTGGCAAGTTATGCAGGATCTTTTGTTAAGGAAGCCGTGCTGTGCTTTAGAAAAGATACTGGGTGTCAGGTATTCTAGTATAGCTTTCTTTACAAATTTCTCAAATAATCTTGATAAAAATGCTGTATGGTTTATTATTCGGTAGTTCGTAACTAAGTGTTTCGAGCCAGATTTATATCTAGGTATAACAACTAAGTGTTTCCATTCTGCGGAAAGGTATTAGATTCGATAGATGCGTTGAATAAGTTCTGCAAGAGAAGTTGAAATTCTTTCCCACCTATTTTGCATATGCCTGGTGTTATGTCTGCTGTGTCAGGTGTAAGACTGACAATTGATTGCTGACGTAATTAACTTACGTCACTCAGGTTCATACTCAAAGTATTTAGTGTCTTGGGCTAGGGAAGTTGACTGGTTGTATAAACGTAGTTTGAATTGTTGTTGGTAGAGTTAAAGTAGAGAAGGAATTCTTCACAGATAGCATCAGGTGAACTAATAATTGTTTCAACTTCGGATGAATTACAATAATTGATAATGAAATCTATGTTGCTGGGTGAGTTGCATGATCTTAACTCGAAACGCTTACTCAGTGATTTCAGCTTATCCTGACTTATAAGAGCTTTGTTTTCGTCGGCTCTAAGTGAGTTATCTAAAGCATATCTGTTACTTCTTGATAGTTCATAAGAACGAAGAAGGGCGAAAATGTCATGTGTTTTAAGAGCAACAGAATGTAGCTCTATCAGTTTCTATTCTATTTTCTGAGCTTTTGTTATTTTTGTGTGCCTAATGAGCTTATATGATGCCTTCATAAGTAACCCATTTAATTGTGGATGAAATGTTGAAGAGACTGTTGTGAAATGACTAGAGAGGAAGAATCGGCTCCAGTATTTTGTTTTAATTATTTCTGACAGTAGATTCCAGTTAATGTAGTTGTAGGTATGCTTATCATCATATGGCTTCGAAGAATCAACAGAAGCTGTGGCGCATAATATTTGAAATGATAATATTATATGGTCGCTGTTAAGAAAAAATGGAATTACCTCTAGGTTAGCTGCAGTGAGGTTCAGAGTGAAGACTAGGTCTAGAATATTGTCATTTCTTGTAGGTTTGTCAATAAATTGCTTATATCCTAGTAAATCAACCGTTCTAGTAAGAGGTGTATAGCAGCTGTGATGTGCAGGATCGTGCCAGTTTTATTTTGTCATGTTGAAGTCACCAGCAATGAGTTTATATTTTGTGTGGCGTAGAGATGCTTCTATAAACGCATTAATTAAGGAATCCATCCTAGATATGGGTGAAGACGGTGGATAATAAATGCAACCTATTAAGAGATCTAATGTTGATAATACAAACCATGTTGAGTTTTCTAGCTTTGACAGACTAGGTGGAGTAAATGTATCAAGCTGTAAACCTGGAATGAACATAGATAAAAGTACCACTTCCCAGTTTCGAAGTTCGATTATTCATGAATAGTTGAAAATTGGGTACCATAAGTGTTGAGTCAGGCTGGTCATTTCAGGTCCAGGTTTCAGTTATAAGAATAATGTCTACTGAGTTCGAAATGAGAAAAGATTTCAGCATTTGGATTTTAGGGGTAATTGATCGGGCATTTATAAGTAAAATAGTAACACAAGTTGGAGCGAGGTTGACAGAAGTGAATGTAAGCCTAGACAAAAATTTGTTGCAATTAATATTTAATTTATTATTTTTTGAAAAAAAATTGACATGGTCATACAAAGGCGTGTGTGGCACGAGTTGGGATGCGTATCGGTTGTACAATGGAGGGATTTGAGTCATATAATTAGAGTTGTTGATTGTTCACTCATCCTGTTCATCATTCACTCGGGCAGAGTGACAAGTTTCAACAAATTGCATATATCAATATCAAGTGCGCGCTGACGACAGGATATATGCGGGCGGGGAAACGCTCTATTGTTGTTAGAAGAAGGCGAAATAAGTTGTTCGGTAGTAATGTCGATATAGAGAAGCAGATCAACCTGCTGGTTGGGTCACGTTTTACGGATGCCGGACCACCGACTTCCGAAACGGATTCTTTTTGCGACGCCACATCCTGATTGGCGTAAATCTCGGGTTGGCCAAACCGTCACATAGCATAAACAGTTAAAAAACCTCACTAGTAACCTTTCCAAAGGTTCCAAGGTTGTCACGGCCGGGGTGGTTTTGGGGATAAGCTCCCAATTCCAAAAATACTCCAATGGCCTGCGTCTCATATAGCCTCTGACAACCAAGTCCAGCTCCTGGCCTGCATGTGTGGTCCTGTGTGACCCGGCGGAACTGCCTCTACTGACAGGAGAAAGGGCGAAGGCGGCTGACTGGCGCCCAAAAACCAGCATGCTTCGGGCAGGTGGAGCTCGTTAGTCCATGAAGTCGGCCCACCTGGGGAAAGGAAAACCCTTATCTCAAACCTTCACTGCCTTGTGGCTACATCCATTCATGGAAAAGACTTCAGGAGTCAACCTCGAGGTAAAATCCGGAGCCGGAGTCCCGTTAGGCAGTCCGAAGTTTATTCAACTTCGTCCTGCCAGCTCCTGCGAGGGCATCGTAGTCCAAACGCATCAGCCTAGCTGTTCCTTTGGTTCCAGTGATGCCGTGGAGAGGGAGCAGTTGCTGCATGGGCAACAGCTAGTTCTCCATATTGAACTGCCCTGGCGTACATCACAACGCACCAATGGAGATGACACTCCATTCCGCTTCTACGGAAAATAACACGGGAAGCAGCAGATAAAGGTTAAAAGCTATGCCTCGACTGGCGTAGAGCTGAGTGCCTGGGGCTGCTTTGGACGATGGGAGAGACTTCCAGGTCTCCTTGGACGCGACCGCCCGCCTCAAGCTGGGCAGCACCCAGTCAATAAGGTGCCGTCTCGCCACGGTCTGCTATTCTCATTGGGTGCATGGGGATTAGGAATCAACCGACAAGCAGACTGTATTTTTCCGCACCAGCGAATCGAAATACCAAACAACAAATGTCAGTTCTGAAACTTGGAACCTGGAACGTCCGGTCCATGCTTCCAGGATTTCATGACGACGTCTCGAATATCAGAGGCGTTAGAAAGTCCGCCGTGATTAACAACGAGCTAAAGAGGCTGAATGTCGACGTGGCTGCCCTACAAGAGACGCGCTTACCAGACACTGGTAAGCTAACAGAAAGTGATTACACATTCTTTTGGAAAGGAAGAGGTTCCGATGAGCCTCGACTGCATGGAGTTGGGTTTGCCGTGCGAAACGACATATTAAAAGCAACAGAACCGAGCAGCAGCGGGAGCGAACGGATTTGGACTCTAAATCTGAGGTGCATTACTGGTACCATTACGTTGGTCAACGTTTATGCACCGACGCTCTCTGCGACGCCTGCTGAAAAAGACGCTTTTTATCATAACCTCACAGCCGTCCTGAAAAACGTGCCACAGAAAAACTGTGTAGTGTTATTGGGTGATTTCAATGCCAGAGTTGGTGCAGATTACGAGTCTTGGCAAAACTGTCTCGGAAGGTTCGTTGTAGGATAACCATTGAAAATGGGCAACGCCTATTAGAATTGTGCACACAGTTCAATCTTTGTGTCAGTAACACTTTCGTTCAAACAAAACCACAGCATAAAGTCTCTTGGAAGCATCCTCGCTCTAAGCATTGGCATCAGCTTGATCTTATTATTGTTAAGCGTACTAATATAGGAAGCGTGCTCCTCACCAGATCATATCAAAGCGCAGACTGAGACACTGATCATTCACTGGTCTGTGCAAAACTGAAGCTCCTTCACACGAGATTTCACCGCACCAAATTGTCTGCTAAGCCTAGGATAGACGTCACTCGCATGTGTGAACCTAATCTAACTGCGAGAATCGCAAGAATCACGAGAATCTCGAAACCCGAAATTTGTTGTCCATGAAGCAACATGGATTTCGGAAGTCTCGTTCTTCCTTGACTAACCAACTGCAGACAATGAATGCCTAGACGCAGGCAGTGTATGAGGTTGGTTGCGTGCATGCGTGTTACTTGGTCATATCTAAGGCCTTTCATTCGCGTGGACCGTTCTATTATCCTGAGCAAGCTGCACGATGTCGGTATTAATGTGTGCCTCCTTACCTGGCTGATTTTACCTTATTAATCGCATAGCAACTCTAAGTATCGATGTTGTGATGTCTGAGGAAATCGAAGCCAGGTTGTCTTGTTCTGAGCTACTTTCCATCATATCTATCGGAATTTATTCGTTTTGCTCTTGTCAACTTATTAACAGCGAAGTTGCCATATTTGCGTAAATAGCCCAGTTTGCTCCCGCGTGCACACCTTTTCCCATCGCTAACGATTCTACGTTTTTTGCTATAATGGCAAAGAGCGTGTCGAGGTACGAATTTTTACACTTGTTTCTGTATTAGACCTTGTATGGTTAACGAGATATAGTTGATTATGTGAGCAATGACGAAATCACGAGTTCCAAAGCAGCCACATCGACCTGTCAACAAAATGCCCACCACTTAGCCGAACAACACACTTCAGGCGACTAACATGTTTGACCGCATCAAGATATCCAACAATCGGACAAAAATGAATGCGTACCTACTCAAGAAAGATCCCGATTTAAACTGTCGCACATAAGCCGATGTATCATGTTTGGAAAGGAAGACTAGATTGAACGCCAGGGAAAAAACTGTATCACGAATTATAGTTCTATTTGGTGTACCATAATACTTCTCGTGCATCGTTTCAGGAAAGCGCGAAGCACGACGTCATGCAATTGCGTGACATTGCTTGTTCTCTTCATATTTCTTATGCCGTTGTTGTGGATACTTTTCGAGTTCCTTTTTCGTCAAAATATAAAAGAGGAGGACCGAAACCTCGTAAGATTGCGTTCTTGAGCACGGCTATCGCCGAACTCGTACGGTCGTAATAAAAAAGGAAAAAGAACATTACCTAAAGATGTTGGACATAGCTCACCCATACACAACGTCACAAGTTCAACACTCGAAAGCAATGCAGTACTTCAGAAAACATCGCAATACGCAATAATTCATCATGAGAGACTTCAATCAGCCTCAACTATATTACACAGTACATCCTCCAACCCGATCACTAGCCTACAAATTTCGCTAAATGTTCGATTACATCCCCTTGTATAATCATGTTTTCTGTTATACACTACCACGAAATTTGCAACAGACATCGGTTGTAGACCATGTCTTAACCTCTGAAGCGACGACTGTTGAAGATGTTAAGCATCACCCTACGCCAGTTTGAAGCGACCACCACGATCTGTTATTTCAATACGTCTGCAACGCCAGTAGAACGGTAAAGCAGAAAACATAAATCGTAATGTGTATTACATTGGTTTGATATAGACAATGTAAGCCTTTGATAAATAAATTATAAATTTCAGTCATCCAGACTCGCATTGCACAACCCTGACGGATTACATCATCAACACGATAAATTTCAATTCTAATTATGCACAGAAACATTCATTGATTCGTTAGCCTTGTATCGAGCCATGCAAAAAATAAAACAGTTTTTTATTTTGTTCGTTCATGAATTGCGAATAAAATATTGGCGTTGGGTAGAGGAGAACGATGTGCAAGCAACATGGGTCATGTGCCTTGTATGTGGATCATCAAAAAGAAATGTAGTTGACGAATCTGTTGCATTTACGCAAGTGACGCTCGACAACACTGTCTGGAATTGAACCCTCGGAAACTCAACTCAATCTTAAAATACCCATAATACCTCTTCTCATCATCAGAAACCTCTTATCCAGGAATAGGGAATGCTTAGAGGAAGTGTGGAATGAGGCACGACAAAACAAACCGTTTATTCACATAAAGTAGGAGGGAGAGAGAACGGATGCGAAAAGCAAATAGTGACAGCCCAAAAACTTTCAGGAATTGAGTTTGCCGCGTAGAACTGTCTACTAATACCAGCAAAACCAAGCGGCAGCGGGAGAGAACGGATTAAGACTTCAAATGTGAAGTGCATTTACGGTACCATTACGTTGGTCAAAGATTATGCACCAACGCTCTATGAATCGCATGCTGAAATGATGGTATTAATCAAGCAACAGTCTTAAAAATGCGTGCCACTAAAAAGTGTTTAGTGTTATTGGGTGAATTCAATGCCAGAGTTGAAGCACATTACGATATGTCGCAATACTCTATTATATGGTTTGGAGTAAATAAAACGAATGAACAATGACAACACCTCACAGAAATGTGCACATTGTTCTGTCATTGTGCCAGTAACACGTTTTTTGTTTAAAAAAACACAACATGAATTGTCGTGTAAGCATCCTGGATCTGAGCGATTGCACTACATAGATCTTATTCTTGTTAGGCCCATTAATATATAAAGCGTACTCCTCAAAAGATCCTAACACATAGCTGATTGCGATGCTGATCATTCGTTGGTGCTCGGTAAGCTGAAGGTTTGCAGACAAGTTTATAACGCGACAAATAGTCTCCCGAGCCAAATATATTCATCACTCGAGTAGGCGAACCAAATCTAGCTTAGCGATTTCCAAACGGTTTCGACGCCGAGTTCAAAGAGACAAACCCGCCTGAGTTTTGTTTCACGAAAATAAGAATAGATAAACAGTTTATTTGGCCGAGTCTCACTTTCAACTTACGGACCGAAAAAAGATCATATGAGCGAATGTTAAGAAGTAAAGTTTTCTCAGATGACTGCTGTGTTGGACGAGAAACGGCCAGCATTCATGAAGTGTATGCCAACAGAAAAAATACCTTACGACTTCTAAGAACAGGTAGAAATAAGGTCCAACAGACTGCAAGAAGTTGTGCCAATGATTATTGGACTGAAATTAGCCTCATCATCCACAACGCTGAGAATACTGAAACTTTTAATGTACGTATGATGGGATCAAGTGAGCCATTATTTTAACCAATATAAAAACTGTATTCATTAAGCATGTATCTGGTAACTGGATTCTTGACCATACTCGGACCATGAAAAATTAGGTAGAACACTCCTATTCTCTCTACTCGTGAGGCAGTACGGTTTTACATCATGTACTTGAAGGAAAATAGAAGCGACTGCATCACTCACAGAGAAAACTCCTTTCTGAATGGTATTGGAAAATTGATTGATAATGCCTTAATGATCTAGGTAAAAGTTTTAGCGGATAGATTTTACTCAGAACCACATTGTCTAATCCCCGTTGACATGATTTTATCTATGGGACAACTTCAGGAATATTGGCTAGAATAACGAATGCCATTATACGCTGTTTTTTATTTAACGACGTATTAGCGGAGCAGATGTTATTTTGTCCCCATTGAACATTCGTGTTTGGGTTAACCGCAAGTTGACTGCGAAGACAAATATCATGGCATACCGCGCTTTACTGTACGTCAGACAAACCTGGACCATTTACGCGAGACAAAAACTAAATAATTTCCATCGATAAGTAATCTATCTTATATTGAACGGACAGGTTGACTAAACTTGAAATGCTTTAAAATGCTGGTCTACAGAGCATGTTTACCCTACTACGACGGCTTGGTCACGTCTACATGAAGGAAAATGGTCCGTTTTCGAAAGATCTGTTGGATGGTGAGTAGAAATCACATTTTTGATCATTGGACAAACCGCACATGCGGTACAAAGTCGTTTGTAGAAGAGATATGAATGCTCTTGGTATTAGTTCATGTGTTCGGAACAAATTGCTCTCGACCGTTTACATTGAAGGCATTGTGTAACGGGTCGTCTGCGGGTTAAGGATGACAGATACACATCTCAACTGCTGAACGTAGATTTTGCCACTGGCTTGCAACTGACGCCGATCGACCGAGTACTTCATATCATTTTGTGCGCTGCGGGAGAGATTTTTCCTCTCGAATCGTAATGTTTAGTAATTCGAAAAACTGTGGCACATGAAGACATCATACGACTATAATGTATATCAATGGTCAACATCGACCGAAAAAGCCAACAACAAAAACAGCACCTTATCTTCATGTGTTTTGGTAAATGTGATTGAATATTGAACATTATCCATCAGTGACACACAATCGCAACTTGTTTCCCATTCTTCCACTGTTCGCGGATGCAAGATGTACTGTTTCTACCAGATGAGCTAAACAGCAAAAATTTGATCGCGTGTTGGTAGTGATTGTAATGCATACAAATGGGTTTAAATATTATTTACATTTTCTCGGCCCATGTTATTCGACAGGATGGTACTACCAAACTTATCCGACAGTAACATACAAGCGCATCTTGCTTTTCATTCTTCCAATGTTTTACACTCATGCACCTCATGATTATACTGTCCTAACCTGGTATGTTCAACAACAGCGAGACCAGTCTTTGTGTGGGTGTAGTGAATGTCAAATGTAAGGGTCACGAATGATGTTCGTTTGCAAGTGCAAGTTCAATTTTGCTTTAAAAATCGCCAAGCGAGGAGAGTCCACCACATGTTGGGGTAAGGAATTCCAAAGAAATATAGCTCGTACGGCGAACAAATGGCGCCGACATTCAATACGGGAACTTCGAACGTGAAGAGATAAGGTGTGTCCGCGTGACACTCTTCAATCACATACATCAAGCAAGTGTTTTAGTGGATGTCCTTCGGTAGCCACAATTCTATAGGTCAGAATAATATCGCGTCGTATCCTCCTTTTGGTAAAGTCGCAAAGACCCAGACGTCGCAGTCTTTCAATATACGGAACTTTGCGAAGACCCATCACTAACTTTGTTGCTCTATGATAGATTTTATCGAAGAGAGCAACATTTTTTCGCAGCCAATGAGCTCAGACCTCGAAAATGGATGTTTGAAATGGGCTCGCAGAGAATATTGTGAATTTTGTGTTGCAAAATAACATATTTTATGCAGTTTATCCAATACATTTTTATGTGTAAAGAACGGTGCAAGATTTTCGCCCTGGTTCCACGTGCATTACTGCGTTTCAGGATGTAAAATGTATCCTGGGATAATTATTCTATGCTTGATCGCTTGCCAAACAATCACTCTGGTATTCTGCGTTTGAACATCGTGGTTCGTTTCAACAGTGGCATTCGAGTATAATTTTGCTTACGACTTATTCAGTGTTTCCAATCTCATTAAAGTTAATCTGACTCTCTCCAACAGATGACCGCAAGAAATTCAAAAACCGGTTGTGGTGTGCAAATGCGAGGATGTTAGCAAAAACGTCATTTGTTCTGCATTATGTTCATCGTATTGAGCAAGCAGTTCTAGTAATATCGATGAGAGCATCCGATTGATTCAAACTAACACGTGAGCTAATAAGTAAAATATATTGGTTTATAAATTGGCATTTTTATCATACATCACATTCATTCCTTTATTGCTAAGCTCGTTGCATCAGCCCACGTATTCTACACGAAACCGATTCGCCCAGCCTGCAGTGTTTCCAATCTCATTAAAATTAATCTGACTCTCTCCAATTGATGACCGCAAAAAATTCAAGCATCATTACGTTATTATTGCATAACTGATTAGAATTATCACTGTTGATCAAAATACCACATAGTTTTACAACATGTAATCTACTCTGTATCGCGTATAATCTCATGAAACTAGATGTAGATAGATAGAAAAGACAACTGGTAGTCTGTTATTAGTTATTATTATTTGATACAATTCCATTCATAGACGCCTTTATAACAATTGCATTCTACCCGGACTATCAATCGCGAGTAATAGTTGACGCAAAGCCGTGAAATTTTACAAGTGCAGATAACAAATGTTTGCCAATTATGGTCGTATTTATACAGAAGGCCACTTGGATTGTTTAAAAGCATTCTTCAGATTCTTCCGGAATAATATTCCAAGGACAACCAGCGCGATAACACATACAGCGGCAATCACGATTCCCGCAATGGCGCCGGAACTGAGTCCCCTTGATGGAATCACGAACGAATCAGTTTGTGAAGTTGCCGCTAATGAACCAGGTAGTTGGAGGCTCACGCTGAATTCATAATTCTTACCTAAATGGAAAGCAAACGACTGTAATTTGTGAAGCAAATGCAGCTGTGACTATTTCATCGGCAGAAATTAGCTGGTTCATAAATGGCGAGAATTTGAATCATAAAGGATCGGTTTGTGAAGTTGCCGCTAATGAACCAGGTAGTTGAAGGCTCACGCTGAATTCATAATTCTTACCTAAAATGTCATAAAAGTGAATGCATTTTTGATTACTAAATATATTATATACCTGATTCAAACGGAATTGAGGTCAGGTCTAATTTTTACCTTTATCCAAATTCGCAACTCTGACGCACTGAGCACCGCACGGTATGGGCTGTGACAGCACAGATTCTGCGTTTAGCACACGGTAGTTTATGTTGCAAATGTAAAGGCAATGCAATGTGTCGCAAAGACTCAGCTAGTTCAATTTAGGATAATAAGGAGTTGAATATGACCATGTTTAAACCGAAGTAGGACGTTTAGAAGTGTTTAGTTCGTGGTGTTCACGTCACATTCTCTTGTATATTACTAATATTCTGTACCGTTAAGCTGCTATATTTCTGCCCTTCCTTCAAAAGTGTCCGTTTAACTTTAACGATTCATCAAGATCATTTATCGCGCAAGCTATGTACCTTTTGAGGATTATTATCGACAAATTACTTTACCCTTGATATCGGCTCATATATACCATCCTCGATGATAATTCCCACCCAATTCATGAGGATCTATTCGAAAGTCAATCTTGCTTAAAGACATATTCAAAACATATCATACCATCTTCAGGAAACGTCACTTATACAATTTGATTCACGAAACCTTTGCAAAAGGCAACAGTTTATTGAAGAATTATGGTCTGAGTAAATCGCTTTGTCATTGTACTTTATTTCTTATCCATATTGATGGAATGCATGGTATTTCAATAGACAAATAAATTTACCGTAATCTCGTACGACTTTCCCAATTGGGGCATACCGGCGTCTTTTTGCCAAGTGATAGAAGTTTCACGATCCCCTCGAATATCGCATTGAAGTTTAACAGTATCGGCGTCAAAAGCGAATAATGTTGAACGTATATTAGGTAATGTGTGGGGATGGGTTCCTCCATACGTGAATTCGGTGTTTTGAGTTATCCAACCGTGGACATTCGATACAATGCATTGGATCATGAATGAATTGCTGTCTTCAAAATTCCGCAAAACTAGACTCTGTGTTTGAAAACAATTAAAATTATTGATTAGTATTAACAAATTGTAAAATAATAACTCTCAGAACATGGTGGAAAAGCGAATGTTCATCCCTACTAAATGATTCGAACAGACAAATCAAACCAAGTCAACTTGAGTATAGAATTATTCAAGAATCCTCAATTGCAAATGGTGTAGCTGCTACCAGTAGAATAGACCGTATGGCATGTGAATACAAATGTAATGGTCGAGGTTTCCATACACATTGGGCTCGGGATCATACAATGCTAATGAACACATTCAAGAGAGATATTCGAGTACAGTGATCACATTGTGCACTGTCGTGATCGAGAGTGTAAATAACTATAATGCGTTCCTACTGACGATTGAACAGCAAAAATGGAAATGTAAAGCGAATATTACATCACTGAATTATATATGTTTTTCGATTCAGTAGATCAAACTATCATAATGGAAAATGCTATCATGGTTAACTAGTTTATCAACTAATAACATTGAAACCTTTTTATGATTTTCCGTCGTTCACAATTAGAAAATCAAACAAACATTAATTTCGTAGATGCATAAGATTTGAAAACGTTTATATGTAATCCTCAAATCTGTTCTACATGAATCAAGCTGATACTGTTCAAAGTTTTAATGGTTGTATAATTTAATTTAAAATGCTTCACATGCATTTAGGGAATAACTACACTTAGATGAAATAATCTGTTGAAGCTAATTTAATAATTGAATGTAGTTGTCCAACTTCCAAAAGGTATCAGATCTTAAAATTCTGACCGCATATAGGAATACAGAAAATAAATGACAAAAAGAATGTATTGTGGTGCTCACATATTTATCACTTACACACCACTACCGGTTTCTGGCTGTTTGCCGTCATCAGGTGGAGAGAGTAAGATCAGTTATAGTAAGTAATACATTAGATTTGCAGCTTTATTCGAAAGAATTAAACTGCAAATTCCTAATATTCTAACTGTAGCGATTTCTATTTATATATGTTCGTTGCTATAGCACAACACATAACAGCATACCTTTATATATTCTTTAAAAATACCTTATCCGAGACAAAATATGTATACGTTTTCTCCAATTTAGTCGTGGAATCAATTTCACGAGAATGGTGACATTCACTTGGGCATGTCACCTGCCGCTCTTAAGACAATCAACAAAGAGCATCTTTGCGTTGTCAATACTATTTTTCTTGAATATGGTTTATGCTTTTTTGATAAAAGACATAAAAACAATTTTGTTTGTGAAGCTTTGAAAAATTTGAAACATTTTCTGAACGTAACTTACCGATCCTTTATGATTCAAATTCTCGCCATTTTTGAACCAGCTAATTTCTGCCGATGAAATAGTCACAGCTGCATTTGCTTCACAAATTACAGTCGTTTCCTTTCCATTTAGGTAAGAAATATGAATTCAGCGTGAGCCTTCAACTACCTGGTTCATTAGCGGCAACTTCACAAACTGATTCGTTCGTGATTCCATCAAGGAAACTTAGTTCCGGCGCAATTGCGTGAATCGTGATTGCCGCTGTATCTGTTATCGCGCTGGTTGGCCTTGGTATATTATTCCGAAAGAATCTGGAGAATGCTTTCAAACAATCCAAGTGGCCTTCTGTATAAATACGACCATAATTGACAATCATTTGTTATCTTTGCGTCAACTATTACTTGCGATTGATAGTCCGGCTAGTAAGCAATTGTAATAAAGGCATTGATGATTGGAATTTTAATAAACAATAATAACTAATAACAGACTATGAGTTGTCTTTTCTATCTATCTACATCTAGTTTCATGAGATTATACGCGATACAAACTAGATTACATGTAAAACTATCTGGTATTTTGATCAATAGTGATAATTAATTCCAATCAGTTATGCAATAATGTTGTAATGATGCTTGGAGTGCTGTAGCCTGCCAGACAAACATTGCTTTGTTCCACTACTGCAGTATGGTCGAACCGGTCTCGTTCAGAATACGTGGGCTGATGCAGCAAGCTTAGCAATAAACGAATGAATGTGATGTATGATACAAATGCCAATTAATAAACCAATATATTTTACTTATTAGCTCACGTGTTAATACGAATCAATCGGATGCGATCATCGATATTATTAGAACTGCTTGCTGAATACGATAAACATAATGCAGAACAAATGACGTTCTTGCTAACATCCTCGCATTTGCACACCGCAACCGGTTTTTGATTTTTCTGCGGTCATCAGTTGGAGAGAATCAGATTAACTTTAATGAGATTGGAAACACTGAATATGTCGTAAGCAAAATTATACTCGAATGTCACTGTTGGAACGAACCACGATGTTCAAACACAGAATCCCAGAGTGTTTGTTGGACAAGTTCGACGCATAAAACGATAGATATAAGTAAGCTACAAATTCATTATTTCGGAAGCATTTCGAATTGAAGTATCTCGAATGTTTCAAGCTTCTTATTTCATTCTCATGACGCACTTGTTGTGTAAAAATCCTCTGTATACCAGTTTAAGCATGATGTAACGCATTGATGACTCTAACCAGCAACGTTGTTTCTATGTTGCTATCTATGATTTTTCAATGCGAAACATTAAGTCTCTGACGGTTGAGATAATTGGTTACGCAACAGAACATAGCTAAAGCAAAAGCAAAGCAAAAAAATCCAATTTAAATTGATACTAATTTCCTATAACTCGACTTCAACCTTGATAGTAAATTGTTCACTCATCATATTCGCATATTGACATGTATATGTACCTGCGTGATCAACTGTTGCGCTATTCACAGTCAGCACACTTCCACCTTTATCCGTGTGAAACTCCGGAAACCTCATCTTTTGAAATATATTCAAGTTGAATATGTAAAGCGTCTGTAGTTTGAGGATATACCGAGCTATTTATTACAAATTATCAAGAAAGTGAATTTTAAATCTATTTGATGGACTTGGCATAGTTTCAACGAGAAAAGAACAAAATTCTAATTTTTCAATATAAAAATAAATTGTATCAAATAAATTTTAATGTAGACCCATCCGCACAGCTCGCGTTATCTTTAAGCAAACTGGACTGATTGAATGAAGTAATGAATTATTTCGAAAGGAGACCAAAACCATACAATGCACTCACATTTGGCAGCTCAATATCTGATGATCTGCCAGATTTGGTGAAGCGCCACGTAGGACTAGGAATCGGGTCACCGAAATTCGAATAAGTTCACCGATGAGAAAGGTTTTCCTGTTTTCTGAACGTTCCACAATACGATCGACAATACCAGTTGAGCCATCAGATTGTGTAAAATTGAACACGTTCAATTCACCACTGATTGCGCTAATAGTTAACTTGGGATCGCGAACTATGCATTGCAATATCACTCGGGTAGTTTGCGCTCCAGGTATATTCATAATAATGGCATGACCTTGAAATGAACAAAGGAATCATGATAATTGTAGAAATTAATTTCGGGAAACATTCCATAACATTGCACGATAGTTCAGTAGTAAAATATAGCAAAACAAACACATATTAATGGTATGTATAATATAATATATAATAGATATATATATGTAACAGTTACCAACAAAAAACCATCTACCATAATAATGGAGATGCGCCGCCTGCTTGGGTCATCGCATATGGACGAGTCCTTACTAAAGGAACTATGGCTCAAGCGTTTACCTAAGTGTGTGCAACCCATCTTGGTTGCTGCAAAAAGCACTCCGCACTTGCGGTAGAAAGAGGTTTTCAAAAGAGATATGAAAGCTCTCGGCATTGACCCGGCGAGTTGGGAAGAACTTGCACTTGACCGCTCACAGTGGAGGCATTGTGTAAAGCGTCGTCTGCAAGCTAAGGAGGAGCAAATACAGATCTTGGCTGGTGAACGCAGTTCACACTACCTGCGGCAATCGATGCAATGCAACCAAGTTTTGATTTTCGTTGCAAGCGCTGTCGGAGAGATTGTTCCGCCCAAAGAACATGAACATTCATGCGATTGTGATGTACATCCATTACAGATATAGACCAAAGTAGGCCAACATTCATTTGTTTAGTCCGTCCACGAAATATTGTGGACAGATTACAAAGAAACGCAAAACATACATCTACCTTTTATATGCATTAGATCGATTAATTAGTTGAGATTTATTTAATATAACAAGTCAGAATAACAGCATCGCAAATCAAAACTTTACGATCATGGAGTTAAACTGATTCTAGCTGAATAGGTTGTAAATAAATAAAAAGCTGTTCGTTGCTTCATAAACATTGTACAACAATGGAATTAATTGATTCGAATATAACTACCACAATCTCTATTGTTCCAAAAGTAAATGATTATTTATTACTGGTTGTTGATGTAATAATTTGAATAATTTTCTATAATGCTTACTTGCACTCTCTGCTGTGCTCCGTGAAATGCGGACGAAATGTATGAAACACAAGAGTTGAAATTTGCACACAAAGATCACAACGCTTGTGATTGGCCAAATTTCGTACGATCGATTTTGTGGATGCACTCAGTGCGACCTGTAATTCAGCGATTAAAAATGCCGCATGAGTGGTTAGTAGTTTGTGCGAAATATTGATCAAACCAGAAGATAAATCGTACAATATATATACGAAGATTACATGAAGCATGGTAAAGCTGCAGCAATTACCCGTGTTGCCTACATAATGCAGAAAAAACTTTCTATATCAAAAACAACGAAATTATATTTTTTCATATTATAATAAATTCATTAAGAAACAGACGCTAGAATTTGGAACATTCAAAAACGGTGTGTAAAAATCTCTGATGCATTTTATTTTTTCTGAGACTTCATGGATTACTATGTGCGGTATACGTGCGCACTTTATTTCCAATTGTCTTTGAATGGGACTACTTTCCCAGTAATTGTTTGAAATCTAATGAAACTGAAATTTAACTCAATCAGTAAGATGCGTTATATGTCGGCGTTTCGCGTCTAACACTGAAGCTGCCTCAGATCAGTGGGGGATAGTCAAAGAAGGGAACGTATATGATTAGCAATAGAACCATCACTACTAATTGGTCTCACACTAAACAGACAACGGAAATCCTAAGGATGTCAGGGCGCTTGAAAGAAGCACGAATAACTTGGATTTATTTCTTATCCACATGTACCCAATGTGGAAAGCAGACCGTGACAAAACGGTACCTTATTGACTGGGGGCTGCCCAGATTAAGGCGGGCGGTAACCGACAAAGAAAGCTGAAAATCTCTACCACCATTGGAAGCATACCCAGGTTCTGAGCTCCTCGCCAGTCGATACAGAGCCTTCAACCGCTTTCTGCTGATTCGCGTCTTTTATCCAAAGAAACGGAATGCAGTGTCCTCTCCATCACTGCATTGAGATGTACCCAAGGGCAGTTCAATATTGGGAATCAGCTGTTGCCCTTGAAGCAAGTGCTTCTTCTCTACGACACTACAACGTGGCGTCGTAGGAGTTCGCATGACAAATTTGAATATAAATTCGGACTGCCTAACGGGACTCCGTCTCCGGAATACGAAGAGAATTATGCTACTGGATTTACACGAATGCTGTTGCTTTGGATGTTGAAATCAAATCTAGTATTAAAGATTTGTCGTAGACTCTTTGCCGTGTAAAGTGATTTAGGTGGTTGTAATGAAAATGACTTTATTCAACTCACGGACATTATAATCCGCATGTTACTGGTGCAAAGCCTGGGAAAGTGGAAATCACCCATTATGAATATTTGATTTCCGCTCAGACGTAGAGCATTGGGCATTATTTCTAGCAATATATATATATATATATATATATTTATGGGCACCGGCTGAGGTGGCTAGGCGATATATTAAACTCAGGATGGAGTTCAATCCCGAATCCAGAATCAATCTACCCCACATTGTATCCTCTAGCTCAAAACATGTATCATCAACAGTTGTGAATTGACGTCATGCATAATATTATACGATAATTTCACAACTTGTACTTCAGCGGTCTAACCGATGGAAGACCATGGTCGCAATTGCCAGCATGGAAACACGTCTGGGACACAGCGGTCATGTAATGATTGCTTAAATGGTGTAATGCATCTAATTATTTCGCAAAACCAGGGTCTTAGCTTGTGTTGTCGTCTTTTATGTACTCGTACTAACGTCTTTGGGGATATACCAACTCCGTATTCTCTAAAGAATTTTTTCGAAGTCTGTGAGAGGACTTGATAGGAAAGTTAGTTTCAGAAACGCTGGTTCATCACCATTATAATTTTGTGACTGGGGTGTACTGAAGGTAATCACAACAACACAATCACTCGTTCCTATCTTTTATGCCATATTGGTCACTGTTTTCAGTCGTGATGTTATTTAGCATTCTCCATCGTAAGGGCGTCATCTGGAACGCTAAGAAAGATTGGACTGTGTTCCATACGTAGACCGATACGTCCTTTTCTTTCCTACTACGATGTAATGTAGAAGATTCAATTTTCAAAGTTCGGAAACTCACGTGGTATTTTAGATTTCAAAATCACAGTTTCAATGAGAATGATATGAAATCCTTCTCAATGTTGAAAGTTATTTTCGGAAACCGGGATCCCGAGATTTTTGTTGCTTGAATGGGGAATCCAGACCAGAAACGCAGCGTCTTATTGTTTACGAACCCATCATCCTACACAGGCTGAATCATCTTTCTAACTCGTTTCTCTGTTTATTCACAAAACGTATCTTATGGGTGCTGTATTTTAATACAAACTGCACTGCCATTTTCGCGTTACTTCTCCGCAAATTCCTTGTGGTTGCAGTTCATTGAGCATAGATGAAAATACGATCCGAAAACAATGGTGTTTGTACCTCATCTAAAAGTGGACTTTCTCAAAGTGCACCAAGTATGCGATCAATAATACGTTGCGCGCATAAATGAAACGTGTGGGTTAAACACAGTTTAGTAAACGGAAACCTAACACTATTATCTATATGAGATGTTGTTGGACGATGTAATGCTGAGGAAAACGGCGTTAAACCAATCGAAATAAACTGCAGATCACAAACTGAAAATAAGACTCTTTTTCGACAGATTCATTTGAACCAGGAATGCTAAGTCCAGATATACAGAAACGGTGGAAATGCCCAATAATGTAGAGGGAGTGACTAAATATATGTGATACGGAGAGTATATTTTTAATGAACGTTTATCAGAAGTTGAGTGCCCAATCTTGCCCCAGTCCTTGAATCGAGCGTACAATCGGTTAGGACATCATTTCAATTGGTGGATGTTATATGACCAATCGTGCTGCTGAAATAGGTTCGGCACAAACAACTGGAAGGACTGACCTTGTCTTCATCCAAAGCAGTCATCTGTAAAATCGCGTAGCAGGTACGATGATCATGAAATGTCAGTCAAATTGAAGCAGAGAAATGCACCATATCAACCAGTGATAAATTGTAATTCAGTTTTGTGTGATGACATAGTAGATGACTGGTGAAGCGGCTTGAGAAATAATGCAGAATGTTTGAACTTGGTTGAAAACCTTTTGGTGAATGTCTGCATTGGGATACGATCGAACATATCGGGGTAGGTCAACTTGGAGTCAAAATATCCACTGGAGTAGAGATCAACCGATTAAAATGAATGTGATTGTTCCTAATTTGAGCTTGCAAACCTGTAGAATAAGAGTAATAATTGATCATATTCTAGAAAATGGTTCGGCATTACCACGCAAGACGATTGTGAAATTGTATTCTAGGTCAAAGCTGCACAAGCAGGTAGAAAATGCCGCAAGCCTCAGTTAACCTAATCGTTCATAGTCGATATCTAATGACCAGTAATATATAGTTTATTGTTTGTATAGTGTTTTGAGATCTCAGGTGAGCTACATACCGCTTGAGTTTAAAGTCTTTATTCAAATCTTCTGAGAACCATGACCACCGACTTCAAATTGATCCGGCTGTGGATGCATTTACGTGTTAGCTCTGTTTATTTCTTTGTTTTATTCTGCAATAATAACTAACATTTTTTCTGGGTTTTCTGTACCATTATATTTTGATTTTTGGCCTTCCATTAAATCCAAACGACTACCACCGTAAACACACTGACAAACATTCAATTAGCTCTCATATAATCGTCAAGTTTCGATTTGAATAGAGTATACAGTATTGCCAACGTACCTAAAATTAAACTCATGATCAAGAAACTATGAGAAATTAACCGTGTAAGTCTCGCTCAACGGTGGATTGCATTGCACATCTTGTTTGCTATTTCTTCATTGTTTCAAGACATACAAATCGTGATAGGAACTGCCACACTAGAATGAGCGCATGAGAGGTAAGGCATAAGGATAGATTTGTTTGTAACTTCATCAAAATATGTGTAAGTGCATATTCATTTACAATTATTCAAATTTTTTTATATATTTTCCAGTTTCAACAGAGCGTTACATACGCAACCAACGTTTCTTGAAATCCAGAATAACGCAACAACTCGGATACCATCAGGAAGATCTTGTTATTTGGTATTTACAGACACGTATTTCAACTCCGTCGGATCAATTCTAAGAGAACCACCACGATTTACGTGAAAGTGTACACCTCTTACTGCCCGTTTGAAAGCATATATATATATGATATTGTTTTTCCCTGGTGTTCAAGATACCCTTCTTTTCCACCATGTTACATCTGGATATATGCGGCAGTTTGAGTCGGAATCTGTATTAAGTTGGTGCGCATTCAGCAGTACGTTCTCGATTCTAACCTTCGCATTTCAGTATTACCTTTAGCAAGCGAGGTTGACCAATATTATCTGAAGTTAAGTGGCAAGTTTAACCAGTCACATTCAATGGCATTAGTTTGCAAAGTTGAGTCCATTTCTCGACGTCGTGTTCCTGTTTGTTATGAAACAGGCTTTATTGGGACTCGCTAACGTTCCTACCTATCACGCTCAGCGCGTATGGGGAGTTCATTTTGCGAAACGGAAAGTCAGATTTTTTGAATGTTAACCATTTTTGGCTTGAATTTGTGAGTCCGGTATAGCAGTTTTTGAGTGTACAGATGAGGTCGACCGTAACAGCATATCTCTTTAGGAATTTCCTAATTCCGTGGTCAATTTAACTGATTCAAATCGCGCTTAACCCAGCATTTGTTTTCAATTCTTGGCATACCAATGCCTTAGTCTCCGATTTCTTCAGTAGTGGTTCCGAAATCGTTGTATTGATATGATTGTTTTCATCAGTGATCACTTGCTTACTCACATGATTTACAAAAATATCCTCCACACTTCGAAGGCTCAACTCGAAATTGGCAATTCTATTTTCTAATTTGGCTTCAAAAGTATCTGCCTCGTGCTAAGATTAAGCTCTGCAACAAACACAGACTTAGCAGGCGTCGGGAACCTTTCCATTGCTTATTATTGCTATCTAACCAGAGGCTAAAGTACGGTCATATTTACCATGAATTTTACCCATACACAGAAAACACGTTATGACTTTACTCCACATGGGACTCACCGCTTTGCACGTGTCCTAGGGACAATTTTGCATGTCGAGATTCGACCTATCAGCTGGCCCGGCCGTGACCATTGCTGCGTTCGCCTGATCCAGGCAATTGGCACTGAGGTCAAGTTGGTGCAATGTCGCTATCGGGTGAACAATCTTCCCTGTCACAGATTGACCGATCTATTTCTCTCTCAGTATGTTGGATGTCGTGATGCGGTCAAACATGTTGATAGCCTGAGTTGGTTTGTTCTGCTGAGTGGTGGGAGTTTGGTCGACTGGTCGATGTGGTTGATTTTTACGCGTGATTTCGTGATTTCGCAAATAATACACTATAACTCGTTAACCACACAAAGTAGAATACAGCAAGAAGCATCAAAATGCGTAGCTCAACGCGATCTTTGCAATGATAACAAAAACCGCAGATTAGTTAGCGATGGGAAAACGGTTGTACGCGTGAGCAAACTGATTTTACCCTACTGGTAACAGCCTATAGTACGCCTGAAATGTGTCAGGTCTCGTGGGGATGACCAGTATCAGTTGTCCATTTGCCTACTAGTGTGCATCCACATCAATCTAATACAAGTGAACACGGTCAAGGTCCGTTGAAACAGCGGCCCATATGCGTTAACGTACTTAACTAATGGAGCAAAGGCTAAGCTATTCTTAAAAAAAACAAAACTCGAATTGACAAGTAAGAATAAGGTGAATAACAACTATTTACCTTCGCATCAGTGCCGAGCACAAAATTGTGAAGATTTCTGCCCCATCCACCGCTAATCGACCTGCCTTGGTAATTTCGACCACATTCGCATGTAGGCGTTCGCTATACGGTGTAATGCCGCATATCAAATTTCCACATTGTCTAGATCGACGCTGTGTTCTGTATCTAAACCGTGCTCCGCCAATGTAGAATCAGGAATAAGGGATTGATTTTCCTTTGTATCTCGAGGCTGTCTCCGGACACGATTTCGGCGTTCTTCGATTCTAGTATACCTTTCCCATGAAGTCTTCCCTAAGCAAACTAACAACAGTCCTTACAGTTGACTCTGTAGATGTTGTTCGTAACGCTAGATAAAGGTGTCTTCAGCTTGAGGTGCATCAGAATCAAACGGATAGTTTTCCATTACATATAAGTTACGCGTATGGCTGCCTTGTTCAAGATTCTACGTATCGCTTTAAGTGTGCATTTTACCTAAGCTTTGCCAATTTTTCTCATGGTATTTTCTAACGGGTATTTTACCTTCTTCAATTTGCGTTTTTAAATTTTTTTGATTTACCGTGGTCTCTTTCGTCCCCGCGAATGTGTTCTATCTTATGGAAAGTAAAAAAAGCTATAGACCTGTAGACCTGTCTTGGATAAAATGAAGTATATCGTAGTACATCATCCGTATCGATATATTTCCGATAGACAGAAGTTTTTATTTTCCCGTCTTCTTCTTGTGTTAAATTGTCGATAAATGGTAGTGACTGTGCCAGATTCCGCTTCCATTGTGACCATAATACGTGGCTCAAATTTAATTAAATATTCGAATAAGGCTTCTAACTGATTTCTCGTGATGTTAACACACGTGTCCTCAACACAGCGTCAAAAGAATTGTGGCTTACTCCCTTCATTTTAAGGCCGTTTTTCATGAAATGCCCCATATACCTGTTCGCAAGTGCTGGAGATATCGGTGAAACCATTGCTCGCTTAATATGAAGTGGTTTATGCTTAGGCAGATCGATACACCGTTGATAATTTGCTGGACGCTCAAATTGTTTCGCATTATGAATATATTATCGACCTCAAACATATTCAAATCGAACAATAACATATATTTGTTCAACTTTGAGATATAGTAGCGAGTGGTCAATTACGGCGAGAAGCCCGACACGATTGAATCAAGTCACTTGAGGTCAACAAGCAGCTGCTAGCGACCAATTATTACATTTCCGTACAAAACTAGATCGAACGTAAAATCTAAACCTTGATTAAAGCTGTCACCATTATTTTTAAACTGAGCCCAATGACAATCAGCTGTACCGTCTTTACGTAAATGCATTTCTTTAACAAAGTTTGTTTTGTTAAACAAAAAGCGATTTTATTGCAAGCGTGGGTACACATTAATTTATCGGCATATGTAAGCAGTTTAATTGCAGCAAATTTGATTTATCAATAAATTCACCAGTCTGCTTGAACTGGATTCTCACGTCCAACAAACAGTCTTGCCTTGATTCTTTTAAATTGCTTTATCAAATAATCTCTGAATACAACAGCATCAACAAAGAGCGCGATATAAACAACAGCTGCAAATGTGATTCCAGCAATGGCACCGGCGCTCACTGTTGAAATTCGGAATTGAACAACTGGTGACGTTGCTCCGGACGATCCAGTTACTTTAAATTGTATGTTGAATTCGTATTCTGTATCTGAAGTTAAGTGTAGTTTTTTTGAGGATTTCAGATGCATTATTTGTGATACACACACTACATTACATTGGATTACATATATTTTTGAAATATATGCGCCGGCGTGCATATGGCGTCAATCGAGTGAGTATTTCACATCGCTGCGGCGCTGCGGAAAGAGATTGTTCTCCCGCCTCTGACTGATATTCAATGGAAAAATTTGTGCCGCATGACCAATCATGCGACTGTATATACATCCTGATGGTCATCAAACAAAGGAGGGCCAACAACAACAATGTATAATAATAATATCCCTCAGAATCTTTCTATGTTTAAAGTCAACTGGATATAAACGTCGCAATATTTCTGTTAACAAAAAACAAACAATGGTCAATGTACCCAGAGCTCTAAGCAATACTCCAACATAGCGCGATGTTAAAAGTTCATTATCCTTCGCAACGTTACCAGCAAGAATATTCTAAATATTCTTGGAAAGATACCCTACAATCAGCTAAACTTTCGACATATATTCTGAATGTGAACCATGCTATACAGATTTCTACTAATCCATACTGCAAGTTATTTTTCTAAACAGCGCAATACCAAGTTTCCAGTTCCCAATCAATATGTCTAAGCAACATTATTGCAGTTTCCCACATTCAACTGTAGAAGTGTTTCGCGTTCAACTTTCCATATGATAGGCGAACAGATCCATTGCATATGATATGTGGATAGGCTAAGCGACCAATCTAACAATCGGCTTTCAGTTGATTACATGTGAAGATCAACTTAACAATTCGTGCCTGTATACAATTTATTATCGATATAAATGATGTGACATCCTCGCTAAACGCCACATATTTCTGAGTTGTAACGTGCCGGTATCAAGGGAATTCTCCCATTTTGCTGAAGATGGGAGAACTCGCATTCGTACAAAGTAGAAAACGCACATGACAGTGCGCATCACAGTCCGGTAAACATTGTCTAGCCATAGCACCCTCCGACAAAGGTTTCATTTTAAATTCAACAATCTCATTCTACTTCAGCGTTTTATCGCAGCTGACACAGAATTATCTAATTCGCACTTGACAGGTCATATTGACTGGTTTTATATTCAGATCTTCATACACCATTTGAACGTTTTGCCGTACGGTTGTTGACCCATTGTGTTTTCGCTATGTAAGGTTGTATGAGTGGTGCAATTCTTTCAAATGTGGGCATTATCAATCAGAATAATAGAGCTATATGAAATACGGATCCCAGATGCTATGCTTATAATACCAGTTAGATAATTAGGCGATGTCATCAAATTTATATGCTGTACTCGCGTAACGATACGTGAAGATGAGAGAGGAAAATAAAACAAACTAAAGGAAGCGCGAAATTCAATGTTGCCTATATATATATTTCATGCGGGACGAAAACCCGTTGATGAAGAAGAAGAAAATGACTTTATTCGTGTACACGAATTTTCAGCCGTTGGAACTTACCATTTTGCAATTTATCCGTGGTCACGCAACTACCGTTACATGTATTTTGTTTGACAAAATACAATCTATTCTGCCCCACGGTAAGCCAGTTTGCAAAACTAAGGGCATATACCTGGTGGCATGTTCAGAATTTTATTGACGTTATCATCCTAGAGCAGTTGTTTTCAATCTTTTTCGTGGTACCGAACCCTACATGTTCCATACATGCATTCATCGAACCCTTCGCAGTTGGAAAAATAAAATGTGTTTTTTGTTCTAATTCAAAACATATGTATGTAACTATATACTGTATAAGTGCACAAACTGTCTCATGCATCATTTGCACACAAAATCACCGCAGCTGGTTTTACGAGTGTTTCACCAATGGTGTGTGTTTTGCCCTGCATTGCAATCAATTACGCAACTTCGTATGATGCTGTTGGTCGGTGGGTACAAAGCCGAAAACAGGGAGAGTAGCCTTTTCATCGAATCTGGCTTTCTTCACCTTGAATTCAGCAAGCGTTGTGTTTTTGGATTGTCCTACTCCATGCAACCTTAGGAAGTGTTCCCTTAGTTTGCCGGTGCCAGACTAAAATTGCTCAAATTGGCATTGCAAATCATACATTGAGGACGCTGACTCCCATCACGTTCCGTTATACACGTGAATCCATACTGAATGTATTCGTCCGACCACTTCCTTTTTCTGATCGACATAGTTAGTATCAAGCGTTTGAAGTATTGAAAGGGAAATCGCAAATCACGTACGACCAGGACAGTCACAATTCGACTATTGATGGACCCGAGCTGCCTGCAGCAGTCAGCACAGATATCAAGACCAAGCGATGTGGCTTGATCATCTGCAACCAATAATAGTCGAGCAGAGCGTGACGTAACGTCGGTGTAAATATCACAGTTTGCTCACGCGCACAAACCTTTTCCAATCGAAACTATTCTACGGTTTTGCTTTCACTGCAAAGATCGCGTTGAGCTACGCATTTTGATAACTGTTTGTGTATTCTACCTTGTGTGGTTAACGAGCTATAGTGGATTGTTTGCAAAATGACGAAATCACGAGTTCCGAAGCAACCACATCGACCTGCCGACCAAACGCCCACCAATCAGCCGAGCAACCCACTTCAGGCTACCAATCACGAGATCCAACATACAGACAATAAAATCGATCGATCAAACTGTGACAGCGACATTTGAGCAACTTGACCTCATTGCCAAATGCCTGGACCCGGCGAAGTCAACTATGGTCACGGCCGGCCCACCCAAACCCAATGCCAAACCGTCGAACCCCAGAAAAGGACTCACCGCACCCCTAGGGTTCGATCGAACTTCAGTTAAACCACTGTCCTAGAGGCCAAACACAA